>JASAMX010005050.1:0-53773 GCA_030248175.1 Microlaimidae sp. YZB2_3 | reverse complement strand
GCAACCATAGTGCGACTGATTTTAATAATAATGTATTCACTGATATACGGGAACCTGAAAACTGTCTCAAAGTGAATTTTTGGATTATAATATGTCAGCAGCGAACGCTAAAACAATTCTTTCGTAACCAAAATTACGAAATTACATAATCATCAGTTTCATTTGGACTATTGTTAAACATTAATTTCTTGTTAATCTATGCATTAGGAGCTTTTCATAAATTGAGTTCACATATTTAAGTCAATTAAACAGAATAGGCCTTGCAAAAAATAATATAATTCAAACATTTCAAAAACCAGCGTTGGCTTTGGTTTAGTTTAGAAATAAATGGGATGCATCGACTTAAAACCAATTTATTAAGAAATATATCATAGTATAATACAGTGTGGGTATATGTATATTAGTGATGTATATCATGCTTTAGAGTTTCGGCTATTTAAAGCAAGAAGAGTTCCGGACCTTCACCACCTTAAATAAACATTGTCAAACTTATTTAAGTTAAAATATTTTCGAGAAAATGTAAAGTGTAAAATTTGAGACTTCAGTAGTATTTATAACAGCATGGAAAAATGTTGAATTAATTTTGAAATTTAAGGTTTCTGAAGTGCAATTCCCCTCAGTTTCCATGCCGCCTTTGATCGAAATCAAAATGCGGAACAAGTCCAGGCCGTCTAGGGCTAGAGAGTCCGCCAGTCAGGACCGAAATCGTCTCAGCAAACTCTTCGGTTTTGGAAGGAGGGGGAAGGACCAGAATTCCTCCGCCGATTCCACTCCCACCAATATGAGAAATACCACCAGGTAATTTTTGATGGAAAATATTTGTATGGGAATTAAAAATGAGATCAAAATACTGTCATCAATTGTGGATTTTTTTTGTTTTAAAACAAGCTTTACGTTTTTTGTAACTTTTAATCTTTTAATCTTGTTTATCTTTTTATTTAATTTAATGAAAAGTATTTTAGTCACGTTAAAATTTTAATGATTGTTAAATAGTAATTGTTTATTTGTAATTTTCAACTATATGTTTTGAGTTGTGGGAAACAAAATATGAGGAGCTCAAAATAGGAGATCTTCACGTTCATTGAAAATGAATTTTTTTCAAGCGCTCATTGGCTGAACTCAAAAATATTGATTCTTCAATGGTTACCATTTATTCTTGGGAGGGAAGAATTTTTAGTGAGAAAACTAAACGTCCCCCGGTGGGGAATCAAATTTAAAGGGGTTTATTTTCTGTCAAAATGACGTACGGATGAGTTTATACTTAAATTTTCCTTGTTATGTATTCTTGATTATTTAACTTCAATCTTAATTAAAAACTGAAATTATGACGTTTTTGTCTAGAAATTTTTTATATTGCCTGTTAATATTTATTCCTAAGCTGTGTGTTTAACATTAAAAATATAAACAATAATCTAAAATTTAGATAAAGTAGTAAATCCAAAAAAAAAACTTAGTTTGTTTTGTCAAAAACTGGCATATCTTAAAAAAATCTAATTTTAAAACATTTTACGGGCAAGATTAGTCATGAGAAATTGCAGGATTCTACATTGTTTTTTAAACACGTGTAATAAAGGCACATGCTTATTTAGATTAAAAAAACAGTTATAGAAAAACGCAATTAATTTAGGATTTGCCTGTTCCACAGGGTCCTTGTGAGTTGATAATTCATAGTAAAAAACATATTTCTCACAGCAATTTTTCTCGCAGCAATTTTTTGATAAACATGTTATAAAAATAATTGCATCAACCTTTTCAAGTAATAGTTACACCGTTGGCAGCTGAGTAACAATCCAATTAATATTCACAAAATAAGAAATTTTTTCAATCATAAAATTTTATTAAAATAAGTTAAAACTGCACCAAAAACAATGAATTTCCAAAAAAAATTGAATAATTGTTATTTATATGGTTTAGCTTATAAGTTAGTTTGTGAAAAAAAATTAGCGCAATTAATTCGGAACAATTTTTAGGAAAAAATTAACGTAACTAATTTTAACAGTGGGGAAGGGATTGATGACAATACAAATTATTAGCAGCAAAAATAACAATAACTGCTACCAAAATTTGTGATTCTATAAAAATTAAAAAAAAATTTTAAAAACAAAAAAAATGTTTTTTTTATTAAACCTTAAATGTTTGAAAAAAAAATTGGATCATAGTTTGTACGGAGATAAAACAAAAAGACAAAAAAACTAAATTATAAAAATATAAAAAACTTATAAAATATAAAAAATTATAAAAAACTTTTTCGAAGGCTGTTTTTGCTTTGGCCAATTGCGATCCTTTGGGATTATTCCTTTGAACAACGTATGCTATTTTGCTATATCCTATTTTCGACTAACATTTTACATTTTTTTAGATTTTATGAATGAGATGATTTTATAAAACGCTCATACTTTATGTTTTATATAGTCTTTTCCAAACTAAGTCTTTTAGATTTTGACCTTTGGACATTTTAGACAAACCATAAACAATAAAGGTAAAAAGACCTAACTGCCATTTTTTATTATATTGTTATAATGTGTTTCTAGTTTATTATTTGTTTTATAATGTGTATTATTTAAGTCGATTTTAAAGCTACTGAGCCTAAAATAAGCGCTTTTGAGCTGACTAAAAATAATGCTTTTAGTTATTCTTTTAATTTTTTTAAACTAATTTAATTTAAATAAATTAATTTCAAAAAAAAATTAGTGCGCAAAAAACTCCACAAATTTACGTCAGATATTATTTGATTGCAATAATAACCAAACTTACCTCTTTAAATTGTTGTTCCAATCTGTTGTGTTCGGCGTCTCGAGAAGAAATATTTTTTTGCAATGTATTAATTTTCTTTTCCGCTTCGTGCAGATCGGTGCAGAGTTTGCTTTTTTCTTGTTCCGACTTTTCCTTTTCAAGGATCAGCTCTTTGAGTCCTTTATCACTGTCCTTCATCTTCTGTTCGTATTGCCGAATGAAATCCCTAAGCTCGTGTTCTTTGCCTAAAATAATGTCTGTGTTTCTGTTTTTTAAGATATTTATCGGAGCGCCCCCCTTTTCGCGACTAAAAAAATTATGAGCTTAATTTTTTTTTAAATAATCGCAAATTAATGTTTTTTTATTCGTTTTCGTTTATTACAGTAATTTTGTAAGAAGGAATAATTAAATTTTAAAAGCACCGTTTTGTTATAAATTAAAAACAAATCTAATAAAATTGGCATCGTGGCGCCTAAAAGGCGTTGATTTTATGGCAGGGAAAACTTGTTTTCAACCAATTAACATTTTAAAAAAAACGTGAGAAAATATTTATTAGATTAAATTTTTTTTGGTAAACGGCATATATTTTGTTCAAAATATAATTATTGAATGAACTTCTCAAATTAAAACAAGTAATCGATATGGCAAGTTTTATTCTGATATCTGACAGAAAAATAATTTGAGACAAAATTGTAACTTTTAATTATTCATGCCTTCATCTGAGTTTTTGATCGAAAAGAATTTTTGTATCCGCGAATGACTTTTGCCCAAAAATAACGCGTGCAAAAAATATTTTTTAATTCGTTTAGCAGGTTGTTTAAAACTATACGGTTAAATTTTGATTTTGTTTTAAACAAAAAAAGAGTTTTCTATTAGGAATGCATGAATAATGAAAATTTTTTTTAAGGTTTTAATTGCAACATATAGCAGTGTTAAAATAAGCCATTTTGGTGAAGAAAACTTTAGCAAATTTAGCCTAAAGATGTTCACCACCAATATCAGCGGCCTGCACCCATATAACTTTAGAAGTTTGTGTAATTTAAATGCAAAAATCAATCAGAAATAAAATGATTATTTGCTTATAACCAGTCCATGGCAAAAATTAAAATTGTCCGAAATTAGATCAGTCTAAAAGTTATGATTATTAGAGGTTGCATCAAAAATAGTCAGATTTAGTCAAACATTACATTTTCACAAAAATAAATCTTAGTTTTCAGCATAGTGTAAATATTACCCAAATATTAATCTATAGAGCAAAATTCTATATTGTCTGTTGTATTATTTGTTCGTTCATCTGTAAAAGCAAGCAAAAAAAAATACGCGAACGAAGCACCTTCTAAAGTTCGATAGACTTCTTTCATTTGACCCAATAATTCACTTTTTTCTGTTTTGAGCCGTTTTCTATCCGTCTTTAAAGCTAAAAACAAAAAAGTTTACATAAAAAAATGTTGAGCATGTAGAAAGTTTTTAAATTTTTTTCATATTTCAAGAAATACTAGGGATTAAAACAAAAATACAAAACCAACATTATGGACTTTTGACAAACTCAAAGGATTGTTTTTATTTTAGTCCTACACAATTCAATCAAATCGAGTATACACACGTGAATTTGAAACTATTTTGTTTTTTTGTTAACAAAATAATGCATAAATTTGTGGCATTGTTCTTAAAAAAACAGATTCAATCTAGTTCATTGAAGTGTTCTTAGTAAACGAAACTATAGTTATGTATCAAAAGTGTACAAACTATATGTTTATTGTTATATTTTATACCATCACTGAACATTATTTACAAACTATTTTTATGTTATCAATATACAAAAAATACATTTGAAGACATAAACCCCGCATAAACAATAGTTTTTAACTAAAATCATGGCCGAATCTTGCTAAAAAGATACAAAAAAGCAATAAAAGGTTTTTTAGATTTTTTTGTGCAAATAATTTAACCAAATAAAATTTCATTCAAACAAAACAATAAATGAAGTAGTTAGCCTAATGAAAATCTTTAATGTCGAAAATAATAGCGATTTATAAAAAAAGAACAGGAGTGCGTCGTGACCTAGAGAAACAAATAGGGGCATAAAAGTACCAATTAAAATTGTGCGGTTATGACGGTTTTCTTAAATTGCGGCATATTCCACGCAATTTATAAAGAACCTCAAATCCAAATAAAATTAGCGATATGTGGTAAGCATATTGCTTAGTAAACTTCACAAAATTTTTTGAAGACCTCTAAATTTGTAAATTTTCTTAAAAATTTTTTATAAATTTGGCTTAGCGTTTAAAAGCGAATCTTATTGGCTTTTTAATTCTGAATTCTTATTGGTTCAGTCCTTGAGACTTTTAATATTAAACAATGCTGAAATAAATAAGAGGTTTAAAACCAACCTGCATAAAATATAGCTTAACTGTAAAAAACTTAGGAATGGTAAGTTTTTTAAAAGTAATCTTAATATTAAGGAACTAATTGGGTCAAATATGACCCTCTATTTTTATTACGAAAAAGAAAACAGAGGCTTAAGTGAACTTGCAAAAAAATATTGATTCTTCAATGGTTACCATTTGATTCTCTCTGGGAGGGAAGAATTTTTAGTGAGAAAACTAAACGTCCCCCGGTGGGGAATCAAATTTAAAGGGGTTTATTTTCTGTCAAAATGACGTACGGATGAGTTTATACTTAAATGTTTTTTGTTATGTATTCTTGATTATTTAACTTCAATCTTAATTTTTAACTGAAATTATGACGTTTTTGTCTTGAAATTTTTTATATTGCCTGTTAATATTTATTCCTAAGCTGTGTGTTTAACATTAAAAATATAAACAATAATCTAAAATTTAGATAAAGTAGTAAATTCAAAAAAATATAAACTTAGTTTGTTTTGTTGAAAACCTGCATATCTTAAAAAAAATCTAATTTCAAAACATTCTACGGGAAAGATTAGTCATGAGAAATTGCAGGATTCTTAATACATTGTTTTTTAAACACGTGTAATAACCGGCACATGCTTATTTAGATTAAAAAACAGTTATAAAAAAACACAATTAATTTAGGATTTGCCTGTTCCACAGGATTAGTCCTTGTGAGTTGATAATTCATAGTAAAAAACATATTTCTAACAGCAATTTTTCTCGCAGCAATTTTTTGATAAACATGTTATAAAAATAATTGCATCAACCTTTTCAAGTAATAATTACACCGTTGGCAGCTGAGTAACAATCCAATTAATATTCACAAAATAAGAAATTTTTTCAATCATAAAATTTTATTAAAATAAGTTAAAACTGCACCAAAAACAATGAATTTCCAAAAAAATTAAATAATTGTTATTTATATGGTTTAGCTTATAAGTTAGTTTGTGAAAAAAAACTTAGCGCAATTAATTCGGAACAATTTTTAGGAAAAAATTAACGTAACTAATTTTTTTTACAGTTTTTAATAAAATCAAACGAATAAACATAAAAAATTTGTTAGAAAAATAAACTTATTTTTTTAGGTTTTATTTTTTCCAAAACAATTTTTTGATAAAAATCTATGTACTGTTTACAGTATTTTATTATTTGAAAGATAAAGATTTACAGAAATTAATTATAGTACCTGATAAAGCCTCTCGACTTTGATTGAGATCTTGTTGCAGTTTGGCCACCGCTTCTTTTAGTTTATAAACCGGGGTCGCTTGATCCCGATTGGTATTTTGAACCTGGCTGCCCTCTAAATCGTTTCGCGAAGACCGTTTTAACATAAGGGACGCGTTGTCCACGGAAAATGGTCCATTTTCCCCACGGGAACCGTCGACTACGTACGGATTGCCGTTTGCGAAACCGTTTGTCTGCTCGTAAGCGAACTCCGTCGATGAGTTATGGGAGGAATCATGGTGGGCCGAGCCGCGATCACACGACTCGGCTCCGTTCAAAAGGATACCGTTCTGGTGTAAATAGTTGTGATTGGCTTCCATGCCGGAGGCAACAGTGAACGAATGCGCGGATCTCTGCCAGTGAAAAGCTCGATGGGAAAGGGATCCGGAGAAATTAGAGCCACTGTACCGCTGGGATTTAAGTTCCTCCAGCTCACTTTGCAACGCTTTAATCTGGAGCCGCAGCCTCCCGTTTTCTTCTCTAAGACGATAAACCGTGACCTCCAATTCTCTCTCTAAAAATGATTGATTTAATTGTATAAGAATTTAAGCTAAAAATATGCTTTATGCTAAATTTTTTAAGAGCCTAAATGAAAAACATAATCATTTAAAAAGTTTGTTTTGTTTTCTTTCTGAATTTGCGTGTTATTTGGTGGTACTTGCCTGCCACCAAAAATGACAAGCAATCAATATCCGCAAAAGAAACATTGATGGACTCAAGGAGTAGTAGAAACCAAAAATCGTACGTTGGAATTAATGATTTTAGTTTTAAGGCATCTAAAAATTTAAAACCAAGGTAAATCTCACGTTATTTACAAAAAAAGGTGATACTTTTTAAATTCTATATATTTCTTGACACTGAAAACTGAAATCATGGTACCACTATTGATCAATTTAATTCTACACATGCATAAATATTTAAGTAACAAATTTAAACAATGAAAAAAGCTAAATTTGTTGTTTTTAGATAGATATAAAGACTTCACTAATTATAGCTGATTCAAAATAATATTAATTTAACGACAAAATTTTACCACTAAACTTATATTCTATAAATAAAGTATATAGTATTAAAATGAAATGAAAATACTTTATTTTTATATAAATACATCTAAAGGAAAATACAAATCATAAAATCAAACAAATAATAATAAATCGAATATGGTGTAATTGAGAGGAGTACAGAAAAAGGAGTAATTTTCTTCCTTTGAGTGATTGTATCGTATCGTATCGTTTTCATATTAATCAAATAAATAATATTAATACTTATTCCTTTTTTAACTTAGGTTTTAGAAGTTTCTTATTTACACATGAAAATCTTTACGTAAACTGGAGATTTTTTTGCAACTTCTAAAAAACGCGACTAAAAAACCTACTGAAAAACATTCTCATCAGAAAAAGTACTATTACAATGACATTCCTTGAAAATTCCGGTGAGTAAAAAGTTTGAGTCAGAAATAGCGAAAAAACTGAAGTATTCTTTAATGCTAAAATTTTTTTTACACTTTAACGCTAAATAAATTGTTTAAAGTTGCTTAAATTTTATGTAAATTTCAAAGATCTCTGAAAAACATATCGACAATTTTTCGTTGCAAGAAATAAAACGTTATTTTTTTTTGAATGTCAAAAAATTATAAAACAAATACGCAGTAATATACACACATATTATTCGACAAATAAAGACAGTAAAAATTTTTAATTAAAAAAACTAAAATATAAAATCGTTAAAGTGTTATAAAAAATCGCTTAAAATTTTTAACTCATCTTAGAGATGGTTATTTTTTAAAACTATTTTTGAGTCACCAATTTTTTGTTGAACGCACATTACTTCATTGATGAGCTTGTTTAATTAATTGTTAAAATTATTTATATTCTTATCTATTTATTATATTAATTTTTGGTTTTAAATGAAGTTTTTACATAAATTCTAATTTATTGATTCGTTCTGGTGAAATAGTATCATTATTTAACTAATCATCACCATTCAATTTTGTTTTAAAAATAAGCGATTTACTTCTTAGAATAAAACCTCACGCGAAACTGGTAAATATTCGTTTCTGTTGATCCTTGCGTAATATTTTAAAGGAAGTGAATCATCAGTAAAAAATTGAAAAGAGGGATAAGAAAAGTGTCATACTCATTTCCTTTGTAACTTTACATTTAAACCGACGTTAAAAGATACACAACATTCTTAAATTTTATGAATACTTCTTTACTTATTAAAATAATGATACAAAATTTAAATTTAATTTGGTTCTGAAAAAAAATCAAAAGAATTATTTCTTTTTTACTTAGTATTTTTCTAGTTATTTACGTTCGGAAAACTGTAAATGAAATATTTACTTTTAATACAGAACAGAGTTAAAATCAGTTGATAATATCGAAGTGCCAATTTCGGGACACTTAATCCAATAACACTTTTTTCAAAGGCAACGCCTTTATAAATTGAAAAAAAAACATTAAAAGTCTAAGATATTCACAGGCATAACAATCCTATTTTACAACAAAAATACTATTAACTTTAAGGCAACTTTTTGCAACTGAAAACCTAATTTTAAAGTTTTTTAAAAAAGTAGGGAACGGTATCATTTGACAATTATTCAAAATTCAAAAAAAGTGCGAATAACAAGAAAATTGAATCGAATCATAGCTGTTCCAAACTAAGAAATAAACTCTTTCATTGGATTTGTTTTTAGCTGTTATTACATAATTTTTTATTAATTATTTGGCTCAAAGTTCCGAGCGTTACAGTTTAGAAAATAATTTCGCTTTTGGAAGTTTGGGGCAATTCGGAAGTTTTGCTTTATTTTATTTCAATTTACTGAACTTTATGCCAATTAATGCAATATTTTAACAATTTAAACTAAAATTTTCTCAAACATAAAATTTTTTTAATAACTATTAAAATTTAATAGCTATTAAAAATTATTTAATAATGAGGATTGTGGAAAATACCAAATTTGTTTTTCAATTATGTTTCTGACGTCAAAAACAAAATATAGTTTAAACTTTGATGGTTTAATTTTTAATATAAAAGCTGGATGATTTTAAAAGTAAAATTTTACCATATTAAAGAAAACAATAAGTTTAAAACATAAAAGTTTGTTGAAAACGTTTAATACGATTTAATCAAGTTGTCTGTTCAAGAATGGGTGTGGGCAAAAGCAAAAAAAGTTTTAAAAGATGTCCATAAAAGATAAAAAGATTTTCCTTAAAATATTTTTGTACAAACGCAGTATAAAACATTGAATTTTGGGCGCAAATCACGTTTAAATGAAATTTGTTTCTTAATAAATTGACGTTTCCCAAAATAAACAAAGATACCATCAGCTGTCTGCCTCCAAAAAAACCGCTTCAGTGCGGGAAACTTTCTCACCGTATGTATTGCAAAATTTCATAATCGCACCGCAATAACGTTAACAATAATACTAGAATACTAAATTGAAACTATGGTTGGATAGTGCAACTGTTCACAATAGAAAATGCTGTAGAAGTAAAATATAACGAATCAAAACAAGAAATGTATATCATTTATAAAAACCATAAACTTATTAATAATTTATTATGACAACCTTCAAGAACACACCATTATAATTTAAAAATTATGAAACTACAAAAGAACAACCTATAAGACTTATTCTTGACATAGCTGTTTTTTCTTTTTAAATATTTTAAAAGAACTCTATTTTCCAAGATCGTTTATTAATAATAATTTTTTACGAATTGATTTTGTCTAATTAAACTGAGCGGTAAAAATTTGAAAACAAATTTTGCACAAAAAAAATTAAAACAGTAAACTAAAAACAAATTTCATCGAGGTG
This sequence comes from Microlaimidae sp. YZB2_3, assembly GCA_030248175.1. Taxonomy (NCBI): domain Eukaryota; kingdom Metazoa; phylum Nematoda; class Chromadorea; order Desmodorida; family Microlaimidae; species Microlaimidae sp. YZB2_3. The sequence goes on along the minus strand of JASAMX010005050.1, from coordinate 43,585 downwards.
AAATAAAAGGTTAACTAACCACTCGTTTTTTTTTTGAAAAAATATCACGTGCAGAGGAACACGTGACGTAATTTAATAATTATTTTTGGTTACATTAACAGGACGGTTTTTTTTGACATTTCGCGTTTATTTTTTTATTTCTTCTTGAGCAGAAGCTTTTAATTTCAGTCTCCAAGATTTCAGCTTAAGTATTTCAAGGTAAGTGGCGTAACCGCTCTCCATTAAAATAAATAAATAAATCTAAATAAATAATAAATGCGCAAGCTAAATAAAATTAAAACAAAGTTGTCAGTGGTAATGTAAACAATTTGAGTTGGGTTATGTTATGTGTTTCCCTACAGGTGATATTTTCTTGACGAAAAAGTTGTTGTTTACTTATTCAGCCCTCTAATTTTATCTTGACGACATTCATAATTTAATATATTATTAAGTGGTAAGTACAAAATGAATTTTAATTAAGCGAATTGGTAGTGAACTAGGTTTTTTCCCTCAACCCCCCTCAATAACTCGATAAATATTGTTAGTACTACCACCCTAAAAAATTATTCATTTTATTTGATAATAAAAAAACAGACACAAATAATGTATAACAACAGTGTAACAATAGAACTTAAAGACCGCTGCGATGTAAGTATATCTAACATTCGTATGACTAAGAATTTTTTTGCTAACAGCAATAGTTTAACATAATCCCTTTATCAGCAGTTGTGATCAATGTTATGTAACTTTTCTATTATACAAAAAACGTCTGCAGTGCATCATCAACCTTAACCTTAATGCTACACTTTTTTCATAACATTAATCTCAATAATGCAGACAGTACAAAGAGGGGCAGGTGGGATGAGAAATCTTATGGCACGAGTAGAAAATAAATAAGATTGCTGTTTTTTAGGTAAATCTTAAACAAATTGAAGGCAGAGAGTGCGAGACACATTCACATAGCTTAAACAAAGCCAGGTAAAAAAATCAGTGGAGCAAAGTACAAGGCAGAAGAGTGAAATTTTTTTGTGAATAAAAAAATTTTTAAACCAAACCATAATAATCCAATATTTTCATTGAAAGGCGACCTCAACACCGAATATAGAAGTATCATTTTTTTAATCCTTAATGTAGCGAAAATCTTATACTTCAATAAAAGTAGACAAAATATACTTTTTTGAATAGTTTAGACAAAATTAAAAAAGAGTTAAAGAAGTGAACTTGAGAACAAAGAATAAATCAGAAAAACGTGGGTTGGATTTTTGGAAATAATTTATTGCAACGCGAACGAAGTGACAAATCCGCTATTTCAATCACAGCTGGTTTATACTCGTAATAAAAGATATGTGGTTTGGTTTTGTTTTAATTTTTAAACAAATAGTTAAAAAAAACTATTAAATATAAATCGTGATTAAAAATAAAAAAAATAAAGTTAAAAAACGGAACGAATTTCTCTCAGAAATTTTTTTCTTTAGAAAAACTTTTGTATCGCGATTAAATAAATAAGAATTAAAACTAAATTTTATGTAACGGAACTATTCTGCTTGATAAAACTCTTATTTTGAGGATAAATTTCCTTAGAAAGCTAAAGCTGGATTAACTTTTTTTATTTTTAATGGATTATGTCAAAACAGAAAATTGTAGAAAACGAAAAAATAATCCCATTTATTTAAAATAAAATAAAAAAAGTAATAGAGATTTTAAAGCAATTTGCATATAATACAAAAATATATCAAGCAAAAATTTCCTGCAAAATATATTTTATTTCAGTCTTTTATATTTATTTCTAAAAATTATCTTCCAGATCATTTAAACGGCATATAACCTGTTCTAAACAGAAAAATATAATAAAGATAAAACCGAGTCCATGATTTTTACTCGCATAATGCAACCCGTACTCGATCAAAGGTCCGGATTACTTCCAAACATATATCAATTGAAATGATATGGCCACTGCTAAATAAAAAAATCTTTCAACTCTATGACAGACAGAATGACTGTCTTTTTTATTACTGACATGAGCGGGCGTACCGAACAACCTTTCAAATCACCTTTCAAACGAGATGGAAATAAATTTGGAAGTCGCGCACGAACGCAAAAGAAACAAACATCTGTTTAGCACGCGTTTTCGCGCTTTGGGTTTCGAATACCAAGCCCAGTGCTCAGTGTGTATTTCTTGGTTTTGCCTGAATTAAGACGCCGGCCCTTCCCAAGAGTCGAATTGAAAGAAAAGCGATTGATTCGTTTGGGGGAACAGCTATAAATTTAAAGTTTTAAAATAAATTTTTAAAGCAATTCAAAGCATTTCACTGCATACTACGAAAGATAAGTAGGAGATACGGCAATTTTGCGAGCTCACGGGCGATACTACGAAAAGATAAGTAGGAGTACGGTAATTATCCATTATGGTGACACTTATGTATATTGCATACTTCATGTATAAACTGCGTTTCAGTGCAAGGTGCCTATAAATTTAAAGTTTTAAAATAAATTTTTACAGCAATTCAAAGCAACAGACATGCGAGAATCACGGAGACGGCCCAAACCATTCAAACTGTTACAATCATTATCAGATTAAAACATTCATTAAATTCATTTTACAAGTACCGTTGTAATTCCAACAGTGTAGTTGAATTAAACAGGATTAACGTAAAATATCCTCCAAAATTTAATTTTCTATACCATTGAAACAAGTAAAATTTTTAAGCGGATGCAATTTAGCTTTAAACTTTTATCTCCAACATTTCACGGTTAAAAAAAATTATTACACAGTTTTTCTTTAAATGCCTAACATATGTGAGGAAATAAATGAAAAATAAAAGAAAGCATTATATCGGTTAAAACAAATTTTTATGAGATATTTTTTATATAAAGAAATTTCTGGTATGAGACTGAAGAAAGCTTTTAAACATTTTAATGTTTTTAAATATATAAAGCATTTATAATATATGCTATAAAACTTCTGGTTTTATATTTTTTAAAAGATTTTAATAAACCTTATGAAACAAAAAAAAAACAATTTGATCGTCCATTAGATTCTCAACTCTCCTCTTTTAAAATGGCAGACGTTAAAAATTAATTATCTCATCTTAAAACTTTTTACTACTAACCCAATAAAGGGAAATCATATTAAAGTACAGTGAATTTATCTCTTTTAGCGCAGAAGGCTTCAAAAACTCTGTTCTGCGAAGATAAGGGCATTTAAAAAAACCTCAGCCCGCGGCTTTTAAAAAAACCTATCGCCAACCATATGGAGTCTGCAAGGCCAAAAAGAGCGATGGAAAACATGTTTGCGCCATCACACGCAAACTATCAAAAGTCAAAACCTTTCCTTCAAAATATTTTTTCTTAAGTAATGCTTTTTGAGGAACTTAGCAATTTAACATTTTTTCTTATCCAATATTTTTTGGTTGGTAATTGTATTTTTTAGTTGAAAAAAATATTTTATTATGAATTATCTTAAATTAATTTAAGTAATTTTGCTTTAATGAATTAATTTGCTTTCCTCCGATAAAAATTATAGCGTCGCCATCGAAACAAATTGTTTTTTGACATAAAAGAGTTGGATATAGAATATCAGTTCAAGAAATTATGAACTTATAAATAATAACACAATGTATAAAGTATAAGCAGTCTTCAAAAATATTACAGAACGATCCTAATTGCATCAATAATTATTCAAATTTAAGTCATGCGTTAATTGTTAAAAAATTGATTTTAATCATTATGAAGATAGCATATATATATTAGAAGCAGATATAGACTTTGTTCCGGGATATGATTAAACAAGGTCAAGTTGTCAGTTTAGCGTTAGTAGTGCACTGATAATAACCGACTTTTCAATTTAAATAGAAAACCCACAATAATTGTCCATAATTTATTGACCAATATTCAAACAAAAAGTGTAGTTATGGGAATAAGCTTTGTTTCGATACATGATTTATATAAATTTTTAATAATATAAAACAAAATCATTAAAAAAAATCAAAATTATGTCAAAACGTTTTGATCGAAAGTAATAACTTATAATATTAAATTTTTTTTCAAGATAATTAAGGATTCTTTTATAAAAACGTCGGTCAAAATTTTTAGAATAATTATTTTAGGCTTAAAATTTTCTATAAATTTTATTTTTTAAATAATCTTTTATTTTATTTTATTTTTTTCGTTTAAAACCGAATTTGGGAGGCAAAACAAGCAGTTCTAATAGGATAACCAAACAATATCAATAATGATAGCCCTATATTTTCACGTGGATTGTCCTAACCGGGATCCTATCTTGCAAGCTTTAGTGCCGCTATCAGACGAACGCTTTGCCACTGCGCCAAGATTTCAACGGGTTTAGATTTTTAATTGCAAACACTAAAAAACCCCAATACTTAAAAATGAATAAAAACAACAAAAAATGAATGTACAAAATCATTTTTTTGTTTTTTGTTTTTTTTTGGGTTTTTTTGTGTTTTGGTTTGTTTTTTGGTTTTGTGTTTTTTTTTTTGCTTTGTTTTTTTTTTTTGGGTTGTTTTGTTTTTGTGTATTCTTTCTATAGGTTATTTTATAATAATAAAATTTTTTTTATATTTCTTATAAAATTATTTATCTCTTAAAAATATTTTATCTGCTACTTTTCAGTCCCGCTTCGTTTCAGTCCCGGAAAAAAATCACCGCGAGCTTCGTTTCAGTCCCGCTTCGTTTCAGTCCTGGCGGAAAATACGTTCATCAACTTGTATCATATTCCTGCGTGCAGTCTTTTTGTGCAAAATATTTGCATAATTAAAAAAATCGATTTACTCGCCTAAAGTTCAGCAGGCACAGCCAGCTGTTATTTTTGTTTTCATTAAATGAGCGATTTCAAACTTATGTATAATAGCTTCAATTATGTTAAAAAATTATTCTATTTGCTTTTTTATGATCCTTTTTATTGTTTAAAAAAATAATTTACAAAAAGATTTTCGAAAAATAATCTATGGAATTACTTTTCAATTATTCATAAAATTTATACAAAAAAAGGACGGAGCTACGGAGCTCCGGGGAAGTCACTAAAGCCCAGGACATACTTCGTGCAAAGTGTCCAAAGGACAGAAACAAAAAGTTCGATTTTGGGCAATCTGGCAGCGTTTTTTGCGTTTTTAAATCAATGAAAACGCCTCTAAAACACCTAAAATTAGAGTTTTTGTTTTGTCCTTTGGGCACTTTGGACGAAGTATGAACCAGGCTTAATACTCACCACGGACAGACTGTAATTTATAAATTTAAAAAAATAAGTTAAATGAGTACTTTCACGAATCAAATTTCCAAATCGCCCGAATATAAAACTTCACTTTAATACTCAGCCGTTCAGGCTGAAGCTTGGAAATGTTGTAGACTTGGTATCAAAAAGCCAAAATATAAAATTCAAATTAGACACTTTTTATAAAAAGAAGAAGTCCGTTCTGAGTGATATAGGAGTTTGTTTCGTGAAAGTCCTCCAATATTAGTAAAAAAACGCAGTGTTTTATGAAATAAATCTTTGGTAGGATTAAAAGTTAAAATAGAGCAGTAGTAGTATAAAAGTATAAAAGCAAATTAAATGAAAAAATATTTTATTAACGTTTTTATGTTTTATATTATAGTTTCTGAATTTATTGTTTTCTTGTGTGTATTTGGATGCGATAATAATAAAAATGTTGCATAAATAAAATAAAGGAATTTCCTAATATTAATATAAAACTTTCCGAAAAAATAAAATACAAAAGTATTTCCGAATTTATTGTTTGGTTTTTAAAGGAGTAATACCACAAATCAAATTCCTATAACGCCCGGATCATACAACTCTTTTGTTACTGAACCGATTAAATTAAAATTTATAAATGTTGTAGAATTGGTCTGGCTGGAGAAACCAAAATATTTAATTTGAGGTAGATTAAGATTAAGGTTTTGTATTAAAAGAGTAGTCCATTCAGGGCCTTATAGAAATTTGAGTTGTGACAGTGCTCCTTTAATTACAATAAACTAAACGGGCCAAAAAACTAAAAATAGTTTAAATAAATAAAAAAATCCTAAAATTCTTAAATCAATGCAAAATGAATCAAATAAGCTTATATAATTGTAGTACAAAGGTCTTTATATAAAAGCAAATATTGCGGCAAAATTACTTGCGCTATGACACTAGATTTTGATCGGATTTTTCGTCAGGACTGAAATGTAGTGGGACTGAAATGAAGCTCGCAGCGTTTTTTCCGGGACTGAAACGAAGTGGGACTGAAACGAAGCGGGACTGAAACGAAGCAACGTAGCAGGAACTAGTTTATGAACGCATTTTCCGCCAGGACTGAAACGAAGCGGGACTGAAACGAAGCGGGACTGAAACGAAGCGGGACTGAAACAAAGCAGGACTGAAACGGGGGGGGGTTTTTTTCGGGCTGAAACGAAGCGGGTGGGGGGGGGGACTGAAACCTTCTTCTCTCTTTGACCCCAACGTTTGAGAGGAAGCAAAGTACAGGTAAACCACATATTAATCAAATTTAACGTTTTTATTTTGGTATTTATTTAGTATGAAATTATTGAATTTGTTTGAAAACTGTGCTTTTACTTTTTAAATTTTTTTGTTCGATGTTAAATCTTACGTTTTATTGTTATTTATTAATTACGACATAAAGTCTAAAAAGTTTGTTTACAACTTGACTCGGGTTATTTGTTGGTAGTTAAAATGGGTTCGCAACAGTATGAGCATTTGCGATCCCTCGTTCCTTTCGCGTTGTGTGCAGTTTTGGGGTGAGCATTAGTTTTGAAATTTTTCGGATTGACAAATAAATTTCACCACCACACAAGCAATTATTATTTTTTTTTGAAAACACTTGTTTATGTTTAAATTTGATTTTTAACAATAAATAAAAATAGTTTGTAAAAAGACGTCTAAAAAAGTTAAAACAAAACGTAAATGTTTGAGAAAAAGTAAAGAATAGCAAAAAAGTAACAATCATAAGCATTAACGATTTTCTCATCCCTAAAAGGATGTTATTATAAAAGATTTCTGACTTACACCTACTCACTCAAGCGTTTCTTCACGTTATACCAATTTTTACACGCGCGTAAACAAATGAGAAAGGAGATTGCGCAAACCAAGTAAACACGAGCTATACAGGATAAGAGCAGCAAGACATCGAACCCGAATTTAAATTTTTCTAATAAACTCAGAATTTTTACAGATGAAAAATGTAAAAAATATCCATAAAACTTTTAAATCTGGTGAATTGACTTGCAAAAAAATCAAAATACATATTGTCGGATTAACTAATTTAAAGAAAAAAAACAAGTTATATGATTTAAACGAAACTCAATATCGAGCAATTTTTTGTGTAAAAAACATTTTAAGCGTTTTTTCAGCTCAATTTTTTACATTTTGGCTTTATTTATAACTAATAATTGCTTTAAATTAAATGTAAAACTGGTCGTAATTTTTTTATCGACTCGACTTTTGTAATCCCAGGTCGTTTTTTTTTCATAGCGCTTGATGTATTTCGGAGCGGAAGACTGTAAAATATCAAGAAATATTTTTGACCAAAAAAAAATCTTGAACCGGCTTGATTTTTGTAAATCAAATTTTGTGCCACACTTATTTTCATAAAAATTAATTTTGAAAGCCGTAGTCTTACTCATAGTGAGAAAAATATTTTTACTTTTTATCTAACACTTCTATTTATATATAACTATTTTAACATTTTTGACACAAAGTATTGCACAATTTTACTTCAAGAATAATTTTCTCGTCTATTCATATTTATTTGAAGTGGACAGGTATTCTTTTGTGCAAACAAGAGTTTGAAAAACCCTTTTAAATTGAAAAGTAAGGATGACCTTTTTTATGAAAATATAGAATCCTGCGAAAGGGATATCTGTTATAAGGTAGTGTGTATTTCATTTTATTGAAAATCCATTATTTACATTAAAAAGTTTAAAGATATCATAAAACATAAAATATAAAATGTAAATTTTATGGAACAAATCGTAAAAATAAAATATACAATTTATGCAACAATTATAGAACACGAGGGTACTGGACACGAGGGTACTGGACACGAGGGTACTGGACACGAGGGTACTGGACACGATGGTACCGGACATGAGGGTACTGAGCTAAGAAGAAATATGTTTGCCACTAATATGTAAATTTTTTGAACTGAATGAGCCGAATTAAATTTTAATCGTTTGAATGCATAGACAATTAAACGTTACATAAGTCGGTTCGTTTTTAACTATAAATAACATTTTTCCTTGTTTAAATTTAATGCAATTTGATAATCAAAAACTTCGTAAATAGTTAAAAAAACTAATTGAATGAAATTTTTAAAGGTCATTTTACACACAATGTATACAATGGCTTTTTAATGAAAACAATAATAATGTTTGAAGCTCTGGAGCTTCGAAGCCTTGCCTTTGCAAAAAACTTAAGAATTAATATTAAACAATCATGAGTGGAATGAGAACGTCAAGAAGTTATTTAATTACTGTTTTTTTCTAAAACATATACTCGTATGAAAATAGGAAGCGAATTGCAACCGTTTTTTTTGCTGTCAGTTTTTTTTAATTTAGACTGTTTTCATCCCTTCTTGATTAAAATAATTGATTTTTTTGATAAAATTTTTGGAAAAAAATAACTTCTGCAAAAATGGATTTAAATAGTCGAAATGTAAAAAATATCTCCTTGCTTTTTTAGTCCAATTAAGCTTAATGGGAATTCACTTGAACACATGTTGATCATTTAAAACAAGACAAACAAAATGTGCTTTTAAAACCCAAAAAAATACAATTGTTAGTTTTTCAATGTTGGATATTTTCTGCAATTACAATTATAGCAAATAAAATCTAGCTGAGCGCGATATTTACAGTATTGAATCGACTATTTAACAACAAATAATTTAAATTTTTTCACTAAAGCGGGTTAGTAACAAAGATTAAATACTGCTTTTTTATAATTATTTATTAAATTACTTAATTTGAAATCTAAACGCAAATTTTTTAAGGGCTAAAGTTGGTTAATTTGTGTATATTTTGTGAAAAGGTGGAATTTAAAAAAAATTCTGCGTTCTTATTTGTTTAAAAAACACCGTCAAAACCGCACAATTTAAATTGGTCCTTTCATGTCTGCATTCTAATTTTCAGCGTCAGCCAGATATAATTCAACCATAAGTACATTCCTGAGTAAAATAATCCAACAACGAAAAAACCCCATCATTGCACAGTAAACTTTATTTTCCTAAGCCTAAGCAAAACGGAAAAAATAAACCAAACTTTATCATAAAATTTTAATAATAGTGTGCTTTTCAAAAATACCGAATTATTTACTTTTAGAAAAGGCAAGCAATTATTTTTCGGATAATATTTTACTAAAATGTTTTTGCAAGGTATTTTAATGTTTTTACTAAAATATTTTAATAGCAGAATTATTTGCAATTATTTATATATAGTTATTTTTCCGACGACATTATTAAGAATTCATTTTTTCTACACACTACGAAAAATAACCACAAAAATGTTTTGACAACACAATCAAAGCATAAAGCAACCTTATTGTTTATTATCTTTCGAGTCGTCTCATAGCTTTTCAGCAGTTTTAAAGCTAGTTATTATTTTAAAAAATGCACGAAAATATAGGCAAATAACACAAAAATTTTTTAATGTTATAAAATTATTATTTTTGTTTTATTTCTTCTCAATATTTTTTTTATAATCCTACCTTTAAGTCAGTCAAACAAACTAAATGATTTTTAAGTAAAACAAAATATTTTTATGCAATAAGTTTATTCCGCTTTATGCGGGAAAGTTATGTTTTTTGCTCGTCAGTATCCTCGTGTCCAGTACCCTCGTGTCCCCCCTTGCATAATGAATCGCTTTTGCTGCGCGGTTGTGGTGAACGCAATTTTTTTAAGCCCAGTACCTTCGTGTCCAGTACCCTCGTGTCCAGTACCCTCGTGTCCCGTTCCCTATGCAACATATCTTATTTAAATTTAGAATAAAAATAATATGATTTACAGTTTCAATCTTTATTGTGGGTTTAAATTTCTTGTACAATAAATTTTTAAAATTAATGTAACATAAGTAAAAAATCTTCGAGCTCCAAACAAACTTGATATATTTTTTGTTCCTATCATAATAATTCATCATCATCGAGCAAAATAGAAACTTATGTTATTTCCGCATTAACAAAACATTTTAAGAAAAGTCCTATGACTTCTGAAAATTACAATTTTTACGTTTATGATTGTTTTCGGCAAATATTAAATCAACCTTTTTGTATTCATTATTTACCAAAAACAAAAAAAAAATTATTTAATAAGAAACGAAGGAGGGGGAGTTATTGGATTTAAAATTATGACTATTATATATAAATTTGAATTAGATTTTAAGACTGTATTTAATCCTAAAACTTTATTTGTATACTATCTGCCAAGGATCTCTGAGCGTTAATTCAAATATAGTATTCCTCATTCCTCTGTATAAAATTAAGCATAATCAAGATTTAACTTGTATATATGTATTGTGTGCGAGCAAAACGTGAAAAAAGAGATATGTAGTCTCTTCAGGCGGTATAAACTTGATTATTTTTTGGTAAATATCATTTTGATAAATAAATCAAGCATACGCTTGATAATGTCCAGTTTACTTTGTGATAAAAATAATGAAATACTAAAATAATTAAAAAATAAAATGAAATACCCGTGCAATGGGCCTCTGTGTCGCTCTCCGTGGCACTCCCGTTTACCATCATGTTGACTTCCAAATCGTTCACACACCTGCTGGCGTATGCCAATTCTTTTCTCAGTTGCTCCATCTCCGTTTGGCAACTTTCCAATTTGTCGTCAATACGGGTGGACTCTTTATTGTCTGTTATCTAAAGTGTAAATAAAATTGAAGATCGTCATTGTGTATAGTTATAAGCATGAATAAAAATAAAATAGTAAAATGAATTTTATATGCACAGATTTATTTAAACAAAAATTCAACATTAAATTTATACAAAACAATGGATGCCGTATATTTTAAAATCATAGTTTTAGTTAAAAAATTCTTGTGAATCCACATAACGAAAATTAAAACGGATATACATACAACCAAACAGCAAAAATAATAAATTATTAAAAAAAAGAATTTGAAAAAATATTTCTGGTTGAATTAAATCTGGAGTTTAAAATTTTTTTTAAAGATGAATTGCATATATTGAAAAAAAAAACATTGTAAAACATTGGCTTCTTAATTATAAGTTTTTTTATCTGTACGTGACTAAAACGAAATTATTTAGATTAGATATAGTAAAATACTAACTTATTAGCCATCTTCATGAACACAAATCAAGTCAATATATTATAAGCTTTGAAATGGTAAATTTAGAAAATTGTGCAATATTTAATAGATTTAAATACAACAATACATCAATAAAATTCAAAAACAGAGTACAAATTTTGTAATATAAAACCTTTGTATCGACTAAAATGTATGTAAAAAGCTTTTAGGTCAAATTCTCTGTTAACATTTTTTAAATGCGATCGGATCGGTTTCTAATCGTAAAGCGTGTAATCTAAAATGACAAGCGGCTTTTGTCAGAAATAACTCCACTAATGCATTCGGATTTTTTCGTTAACAATTTATGATTTTGAACCAAATTAGAGTATAGAGCTATTTGTAAAAAATTTTTCAGTTTTTAGGGCTCAAAATTTTCAAAAAGCAACAGAGCGGTAAAATTAACAAAACGATTTAATTAAAATAGACTAATTATTAAGATAAAACCTTTATTATAAATTTATGACAGAAATTCAATAAATTTAAAGTTTATAGTTTTTTTATTATTACAATGAAAAAAAACTATTCGTTGAAAAATTTTATTTACCGCAAAAATACAACCAAAAATTTGTTTTATTAGAAAAAACACCAAAATTTAGTAAAAATTCCTTGAAGCAAAAAAACTTATAATATAAATTGAATATAAAATTATTAAACACAAAAAAGTTTTAATTAGACCAAAATTACGATTTATAGTAAGTAAAAAACAAAAATAGATTTATGAAATTAACTTACAAATGACACTTTATATTTAAGAAAAAAGAAAAAAATATGTTTTTTTTGTTTAGAAAGGCAAAAACATATGATATTTACAAAATAAACATATGATTTTAAATTAAAAAAATTAATTTAAAGTAAAAACAAGAAAAATTCCAAACACTATAAACGTACAAATCATTATTATTAGAGTATAAAAATTTATAATGTATGACAAGATGTAAAAAATATCAAAAACATTGAGATATAAACGCAACTAAGAGATTGATTGAAGACTAACAAATTAAGACGGGAAAATTTTATTCTTATTTAAATATTGTTAGATAAAAAAAGCTTTATAGTTTGCGGAACATAAAATATAATACAATTATTAGTCATTAAACATAAACATAAGTGGAACTGGTTTGGCACTAGGTAAGTTGGAACAGTTATCAATAAAAGCCTGATCAAAGATTAATTCGACAATTTAAGTGGGATTGATGGGAGAAGCTTTCTTTTTCCTATATATAACATACACATAAATAAAATTGAATTTATGAGGGCATGATTAATTTATTCGCACAATCCAACAAAACTCTCAACTCTCCCTCTCGTTCTAACCAGAATGAGTGGCCGTGTAGTAGTAAAATGTTAATGCTCTTTTAATTAAAATACCCGTGTTCTCTCTATTACTCTGCTAACACCGGCTTAGCACATTTTCAGAAGCCCCGAAACCTGTTGTTACACAATGTTATTAAATTGATTTAAACAGACCCTTTGGGTTTTTAACAGCGAAAGAAAAAAATGCTCTCCATAAAACAACAGCAGAACACATTGAAAAAAAATTTTTTTGCTACACAGTGAATCTAATTTAAAAAATTATATGTACTCACAAGAATCTCATTAAAATATATTTAAGATAAAAAATCTTCATTGCGATAATAAATTAAAAAAATAATATTTTGACCACTTTTTGACACAAGCAATAAAAACAGGACCTTTGAACACTTTTTGACACAAGCAATAAAAACAGGACCTTCGCTATGTAAAGTATTATAAGACAGTTTAGAAACATATTTTACTTATTTTACTATACATACACATACTTTACATACTTTACAAACATACACAGTATAGGTTTTTAAAATATATTCTTACAGCTCTTTAATATTACCCACTTAATAAAACCCCAGGGCTGGTTGTGCTGTTTGGTTGATTTCCTTTTCACGTCGAATAAATGTTTGCTTTAAATTAGCGTGTCACAGACATTCGATGTCTGCCCTGAAATGGCAAAGCAAATGGTGGGTTTTTTTAAACGCAAGAGGTTTATGATTTCCGCCAATCAATCTGAGCTTAAAGAAGTTTCTTCCATATGATATATTAAATTTCTTCTTTTCAATTTCAATTCTTAATATTCAGTTTAAAAGCAAGCTTCAAATAATTATTAAAAGAAAAGATATAAAATACAGGTATTGGTTGTGTGCTGCACTTTTTAAATTTTCTGTATTTTTTAGGCATTTAAAGGAAAATATACAAAGGAGTTAGCCTATCTAAAAACAAGCAAACAAACTTGAAAGGGAATTATTGAATGACATAAAAAATCATATTTTGCGAAAACATTTTAATAAAACAACAAGAAATAGATATACCAGTATTGAAAACCAACAAACTTGTAAACCGCTTTAAAGTTTTGAGAGCTTTTTTAAAAATTATTTTAGTTTTTTTAAACACTAAGAGCTAAAATACAACCGTTATTGTGTTTTTAATATTTTATTTTCATTTTGTCACTTTTATTTGGTAATTTTAAACTTTATATAGAGACTTTAAGCTGTAAATTTGTCACGTTTGTCAGATTTTGTCACGTATACTTAGGAATTTTAAACTCTAATATAAAAATTTTAAGCTCTAAAGTCATTGAAGCTCATGCCTAAACCTAAATGTAAGCGAAGTTCCTTATTTACGGGTACAAATTCCTTATTTTACAACTCCAACTACAACTAAAACTACAATATTTACAACAAGTTACCATAATTTTGAGACTGATCCAAATTTTCTACCTATGGCTCCAAGATTTCATACCAGGTATGGTTGGGCCGAGCAATTTTGACTTTATGATATTTCTTAAACATTGTAGCTTGAGTTTAGTCTTAAAGGATAGGCTTTAGATACAAGTACAATAGGTTGTCAAAATTGAGAGTAATGGTCAGCGTTTTGACTTTCTTTTACTTCAAATTCTTTAAATCTCGTACCCGTGAATTTTTTTTACATTTTTTTGAAGATACTAAAAATTGTTGATAACTGCGACCGTGTTATAGTATCGTATTCTGAGATAAGAATAAATGTCAAGAAAAATAATTGGACACTTTAACGTAAAAACAACAATATAAAAGAAATTTGTAAATTGACATTTTGTAAGACTAGTTTTTGCGGTTAATACTGGAAAGTAATATCCTTTTGATTTCTTTTGACTATCTCTACAATCTAACATATTCTAAATGGTTTCTTTGCACGTGTTGGGACTGCAAAACAGACATTAATCATTTTGCGTAGTCTTTCATGACCGGTAAAAGTAATTTTCACAAAAACAAAATAATAGAAACAAAAATTAAATGAAATCTTCTTTAAAATGGTGATCGAAATTTTTACATTTTTTATAGTTTTCGGAGATAAATTTTTAATTCATTTATGGTATGTTAATAAGTAAGAAATGGGTTTGATGTTTCTAGAAAAAAACACTAAAAAATGTTTCAACTGTGGTAAAAATTATAAAATATATTTCGGAGTTATAAATTTATTGATTTTAAATAACACAATTTTTTAAACAGTTTAAAGTTGAAAACATTAAAAAAATAAAATGCAGGAAACGTCACAAACGCAATGGCTTTATATACAAACTTTCAAATGAAATTTTAAATTTTTAAAAGTTGCAAAAAATAAAAATACTGAGAATGAGCATAGTATTATAGTGTATACAATGTAGTATAGGGTTTGGCAGTTAGAAACCGAAGCCTAATAATTCGTTTTGAATCGAGAGTCGACGTGGAATTTCTACCTCTGAAAACTGATCCTTTGATTGCATCCGGCTTGGTTCTATTCAGAGGGGAATCGAGTATTGATCACTTAAAAAAGTTTTTACTTTAACTTAAATACTGCATTTAACTTTATAATCAAAAAGCAAATATTATAAAACAAACTAAAAAAAATATTTGCAGTCTTAATTTGGGCACAGTTAAGCATTTCCTCTGACTTGTGTCTTTTTTCAAAGCAACAAAAATAATTGTCTACTTGTATTTTTTTAAACATAACTTTCAAGTTAAGATTGTTAATATCTACAAAACAGTTTTACAGCTTTTCGACAATAAATTGAATAGCTACAACAAAACTAATATTAAAATAAAGACTAATAAAAATTTCGTGAATTTGGATATTTATTGCAATAGAAAAAACAAATCGATAACTGAGCCAAGCAAATTATTAACGTAAATAAGACAACATTTTCAAGTTAAATGGGAAGAAAATGAAGTATCGAGATTTTCGGCTTCATTAAAGTTTTTTATCCTGATCTAATCTAAAGAAAGGATTCTTTCTGGTCTTTTTTGCTAAATTTTCTTCTGAAATTTTCAATCGATACCACCGACTTCATTAGATGTCACTGCGTAAAAATCAAGTTAAACCATTACTGTCTGCCAGTTTTTATTTCAACTTGATTACACTAGGCGCCTCGTTATGTCCAAAAAAAAACTTCCTACACTGTTTATAGCTTTTACGCAAACTTCTGAGATTTAGTTTGTTATAGAAGAACATACGTATACATAATATTAGCATTAACATACTCTACTTATTAGGGATGCATTTTACGGAGCTCTGAAGATCCAGCACGCAGCTCCGAAATAAAACTCCGGTTTGTCGAAGCTTTTTAGCACCCCCAAAACTTCAAACCCATGCCGTCTTTTTAAACTATAACAGAATTACGTCCGGATGACTTCGTAAAAAACTGTGTGCACATGAAAAAAAAAACAATTAAAATTACGCGATTATGACGTTATTTTAAAATGGTTTTGTTTATTAAAAAAGTTATGTTCATTATGAAAATAGTGCATTGCAAGGTACAACTATAAATACAAGAAGTGGCGATTTAGCGAATGCAAAAAAGGCTGCAAATATATTTTAATTGTCATTCTTTTTTAAAACCAACTGTACATCTTTTCTGTCTGAGCATATGTCTGAAATAATATTGCCCTATTTTCCTGCTTTTTTAAAATGTTTGTTCCCATTTTGCAATTCAAGATAAATCTGCACTAAGCATATGAATAACTATACAATATTTTATTATAAAAAGTAGTAAAAACCATATTTATTAAAAAAATTGCAAACAGATAAACCTCGATTTTTTTATTAATAAATCTTTTTTATAACTTAAACTGATAAGCAAACTATATCAGATTCAACACTTTCGTGTGGATCGCTATTAGTGTTTTAAGTCCAAGTGCCCAATAAAATAAAATTATTAGAGTTTCAAATAAAAAAAATAACCCATCACCCAAAATAAAATTTTTTCAGATATCAAGTGCCGAATCGCATAATATGGAATAGGCTGAAACTTGTTAATGTAGCACAAGTTTGTAATGAGTAGAAAATTTTAATTGTCTTGTTTGTTTTTACACATAAATTAAAGGAATAACTTGTTTTTGCACATTAGTGACAAGCAATTTAGGTTTTAAATAACGCAAAACTTTTGAATGTTTATTCATTCATTAAGTGTATACTTTAAATTTTTGTAAAAATTAGGAAATTAAAACTAAGGATAATAAAACCCATACTTTGTTGGAAAAAAAACAAACAAAAAGCTAAAAAGCAAAATACTGGTTTGTAAAGCTTTTCAATAATTCTTTAACGCTGATTTAGTTAAGCTCTTGTACTTTATACATTATAAATTTTACAAAAAATATAAACACAGCTTAAAACTTTTGGAACATTAATAAAATGGATGATTTTTGGTAAAAATCGTCACATATTTAAATTTTTTATTAAAGCTTCAAGGAAGCAAAACATTATTTTTTCAATAGTAATGATTGTTAATCTTGCTGGTTTATTTTCATTAATAAAGAACTTCTACAAAAAATAACAAAAAAATGTATTTCCCAAATGGTGTTTCAAATTATTCTTGTTGATTATTAACAAAAATAAAAAAAACCTCACAGAACAGGTTGTTGCTTAATTTTGATGACATGCTTGAAAAACTTTCATGAGAGCCATTTTCTAATCAACTACTTTTACCAAACCACCATTCTTACATCAATCTTTACCAAGACTATTAAGGGAGGGCCAAGTTACAAATTTATACCCCAGTAAAAGAAAAAAAAGCGATAACCTATCATATGTTATTCAGAAACGAACAACTCCCGAAAGATTTAGGGATCAACTGGTTTAAGTTATTACGTATCTTGTTCACATATTGTTTTATGCTTATTAATGTATTTTTATACTCATTTAGTGTCTCATTATACTAAATATTGCAAACAGCAAAGTTTAGTCACGAAAATACTAAATATAAATTAATGACCTTGAAAGCTAAATTTTAAAATTATTACAAACGATTCTATATACTAGAAGTAAATTGAAGTTTTTGTGGTCTAAGCTTTCTACTTTTAGCAAATTTAACAAAGGACACCCATTTACTATCGTGTTCATTTTGCTGTTGGGAATTGGCCACGATAACGTAAAGCCAAATTACCCCACCCCAACTCGTTTATTTTAAGGAAGTAAATGCGATTTTCAAGCAAGAACGCGCTCCATTCACAATTGCCTTATAAACATTGTTTTGTATGGTAAAACACGTTTTTAACATTCAAACATGGGTTTCAAAAGATTAAAAGCAAAAAAAAACTATTTCTTGGTCAAAATTTCATTTAGGACTTTTTAATTAATTGACCTTTTTCACTGTGAGTTGCCACTTATTTTTGTTCGAGAAATGAGAATTTAAAAAAAAACTTTAAATTTCTAAGTTGAACTACATATAAATGAGTTATATGCTATTAGATAAAACCACAAAATTAAAAATGTGTTATTCAAAAATTACAAAACTTTTCATTCATACCAACGATTTTTAATTTTTAAAAAAATACTTTCTTTGGATAATTTTAATTTTTAAATACTACTAAGCTAATAAAGGCAATAAAAGTCACAAAAATTACAATAAAAAACTATAAACTTAAATTAGTATGTTAATTTTAGAAACAAAAATGACTCAAAATAAACTATATTGCACGAAACTATATTGGACATTTTAATATATAAAATGTAATAAATACAAATCAAAAATACGTGCAAATTAACTATAAATAGATCCCTTTTTAAACTTTTTAAATTAATCTTATATAATTTTTTAAAACTATTTTACAACCAAATAAAATCTGTGGACTACAGAAAATCTTTTAAGCCTTGAAACCTTAAAATAAGCCTTTAGTCACAGGTATTATCGGCGGAAGTGGAACCTTCAAGGTTAAGATACGGCTGATTACCAAATCGCAAGATTAGGGTTTATAAAAACACCCTAAAAGTACTTAATGAAGGCTTAAAATTCTCTGAAAAAGCTTTTTGTCACAGTGATTAACTGACGTCGTTATCTCTAAAAAATCGCGAAAGCATTTGTGTTTAAGCTCGTTTTCCTGCAGTACTTATTGAACTGTTTTTTTTTTGTTTTTGTCAGTTTAAGTAAAATCAAAACAAAATCATTTTATTGCTTCTTAAAATTATGTACAGTATTAACAATTCAATTTACGACGAATTTATTAAGACATTCATTTGTAATATCGTGAGTAAAAAATTTAAAAAAAAATTTTTGAAATAATTTAAATTAAAGAAAAAAAACAGCATATATAAAATACGAACAAGTTTTTTTCTACCACTGCTTGCTTCATTTTGAGTCATTTCATTAATTACTTTTTTTAATTTTTAAAGGAGAAGGGTGAAAAACATTACAATTTATTGATTACAATCAAGGGCAATTCTTTTTTCGCTTAAAAAAAGAAAATGAACGCTTTGATATCTCAGAATCAATATTTATTAACAATGACAAAGTTTGGAATAAACAAAACATTAATCCTTATAAATACAAAAAAATATTTTCATAAAATTTAAAGATGACGGTTCTTCACTCGTTTTTTTTTTAATTTTCACGATTCTTAAAAAAATGAACGAAACCCGTTGTTTTTTACTCGACAATTGGACATCGATAATTCGACCATCTTTGTTGACGGCGTTGAACAAAGAGAAAGCATTTTTTTACGAATTCACAACGCGGTAAATGTGTCAGCGAGTCATGGAATGAAAAAATAATGGAGGGTAAACGTCTCGCAGTAACCGTTATGAAAAATTCCTGTTTGTGAGAACGTATTTTCATTATAATTGAAGCTTTCAAATCCATTGTGATTTTTAAACATAGAGCTGTAACTGACAATAGTGACTGTCTTTTTGCATTTTTAAAACATTAATAATCTGATCTTTTTTAACAGTACCATTATAGAACATTAAATATCAATCTATCGAAAAATATATTTTAAACTAATTTTTTCAGGACCGTGTGTATACAAAAGATAAGCATTAACGACAGTCAGAGAAGTCAAACAATTGGTGTTTTTAAAATTAGTGTTATTTATATGTTTACAACAACAACTACTAGAAATGTTTCAACTCCCATGAATGCTCCGGAGCTTCGTTTTTATAATTAAGTAATTTAATATTTATATAACCATAAATCCATTTTATTTTACTTCAGTTTACATCATTATAATTATTTATTTTAATCATAATTTTCGTTTTTATCTTAAAATTAAATGTATTTTTTACGCAATACCTTAATTTTTGGCAGTGTGGCCTTATTTTAAGAATTAGCTACATTCAACAAACTTGGAAACAAAAAAATTTTTTTAAACAATTTATTATACAAAAAGCAAAATAAAAGAAATTTTCAAGCAGACAGTATGATTCAAATGCAAAATAAATCAACATAATAAATTTGCTTTTGTCAAACAAAAGAACAATGTGAGTCAAAACTGGGGTCAGGGGTTAAACCCTTTTTCAACATCAGAATTAACATATGGAAACATCAAAGTTTTCCGACTGGAGTGGTAAACCAAATGTTGCATAACACTAAGGTAAATCATTTGATCAGTTAGTAAAAAGGGCGGTTTGAGTGAACGCCGCAGGAAATTTATCCGACACATTTTATTTTTCCGAAAATCTTGGAAATCGGTTGAAAGTCGATATAATTTTTCAGGTTTTATGATGTTTAACAAAACAATGATTAAACTAATTTATAAATGCTTTATCAATAAAAATATTGAACAGAACCAGATGAAAGGAACACACACAAAATGAGTAGGAAATAAAACAAAGATTGTGTCAATTTCTAAAAAATTTTTAATTTGATTAAATTTCCTTACATAAACATTGGTAAATAAATGAAAACATTTCTGCAATAAAATACATCTCCATGCTGTATGATGGTATTGAACGTGGACTATCTATCTGGAAGTGGGAACCAAGCTAAAGCCAGGTTCATACGACATTCAAAATGCCCAAAGGACAAAGCCAACCAATTGGCGGGTTTTTTAATTTTAAGAATCAATTACACTTAGTATTTAGATTAAAATATAAAAAACACAAAAAATAGTCTTTTAGTTGTTTTTGGATTAAACCGAAATGCCACGAGGTAGCAACAAATCAAAAAACGAACGTATTTTAGCAAAACCCCTTGAAAACTTTATTTTAAAATAATATATCGTGTTCCAAACGGCCTTAAAATTTTGATAACACTTTGAAACTGCAAATTTACCTTACTGTCGGTCCACAAATAAGCAAATTCCCATTTTAGAGAACTGCCAACCAGCCCATTTATTTGGAATGGCTTAAACATTACCGAAATTTACAAGATCTTTTTACAAATAAGAATTAAGCGCTGTTTATTTAATTTTTATTTTAAAATTATATTAATTATTTATGAACAATCACGACGATTAATTCAATGTACACAAAGGTCTGGAGAAGAAATTTAAATAATTCGTATATAACGGTGGTTAACTGAAAAAACATGAGTAAAAAATATAGACCAAAATATAAAAAATATAGAAAAATGTTGAAAAAAGAGTAAAATAGTTGATTTTCTAAACTTTTTATGCTCATTTTTTAGTTCACCAACGTCATATACCAATTACTTTCAATTCTTCTCGAGACCTTTGTGCACGTTGAATTAACCGTCATGATTGTTCATAGTCCTGTTTATTTTTTAGGAAATATTCGCAATCCATTCTTGTTTATTGCATTATTCTTATAATTGTTGCAAATAAAAAAATAAGATTAACATTACTAAAAAAGCAAATTGCAAATCGACTTATCATTGTAAGAAAATGCAAAAAAATAAAACGGTCATTTTTCAAATTAATATCTGTTTACCAATTTTATGCAAAAAACCCATGGCTTGTTGGATTTTTCGCTTCCAGGTAGCCTTCGGGTTTAGTATATTTCGAACGAAATAATACTACGCATCCGCTTTAATTTATTTATTAACAATACAAAAAAGACTTTTTTTAAAAAAATGATTTTTTCTGCTTTTTAATGATAAAATTGAATTATCCCAGAAATTGTTTTCAAAATTATATAACATGAAACTTCACAGAAATAACATGAAACTTTTTAAACGTGACATAATGTCTTAAAAACTATTGGAAAGACATGGTAATAAAATAAAATGTCACCAACAACCGCAGGAAAACCCCAAAACCCTTCAAGATTCCGATCACTGGTACAAATTGCGCCATAAAAACGCCAGGCAGCCGGTTAAGTGCCCCACCAATAATTCAGCACTCAACAAATAGATAAAAGTTTTTAAAATTCGTCGATATAATGAAAACCTTTTTTTTTTGTAAATTCCGCGGGAAATATTATGAAATATGTTAATGTTTTGTTATCTTGTTGTCATAAGATACATATAATAGCAGTACATCAAAAATAAGCCTTAAATTATAGTTTTAAAAAATGTGAAATTATTTAAGAACAAAAAACTGTCATTTTTAAGCCATATATAAAACTAAATAAAACTTTTAGAAAATAAAAAAAATCGCAAAAACTTCTGCCTTTACAAAATAATCGGAAAATTATGTGGAAAAAAGGAGAAATATTCACAACAGGAACATTTATAGATAGAAGAAAAACAGAGTTTATAGTTCTATAGTTTATATGCTATTTTGTTCAGTTTATTATAACCAAATTTCCATATTTATGGCAGGATTTGACAATGAGTTTTCACTTTTAATTATATTAATAAAATTTAGACAAACAAACTCTTTGTAAAATCATATGTAATTTTTTTAAACTTAACGATATAGCTCAGATTCAGTGAGAAATAAAGGAAAAAAACTTTTTATTATAAAATGTCTCAAATTTGACACTGATTATTAACCTTTAGTTTTGTTCACGAAATAAAGGGTGTCTTACTGGTATCAGGAATTTGTAAATTTTCGACGCTGTCGCAACTTTATACGCAAATTCGTTTAGCAAATAAGTATTTTATAACTTTACTACATTATTCTCTGTGATATAAAAAAACTCGATTATAGCACGTCTCAAACCCTAAGCTGAGTTACAATTAGAGATAATTTTTTAAACTTGTAATTAATTCTAAAATTTTAAACTCTATTATTACAATGCAATACAAAAAGACTAATGAGTTTATAACTCTCGTACCTTTCTAAAAGCGAGGATTTCTGCCTGCGGTACTCGATGAAAAGTGGCGGTCTGCCATACCCAGTGGCTGGAGCTGTGGAGTGGACTACTCCAGAAACACCCCATTGGCCTTTGGAAGCGGGGAAAGAGAGGGATTTTCACCGGATGCAAGTGCTCTGTCAACAAGTCCAGAGAGTGGCTAATCTCCCTGACTCAAAACGCAAACATTGTGTCATAAGTCAGCGGAACGCACCGAAGACCAAAGTCCCTTCTGGTTGAAAGTGGTTTTAATCGAAAATTTAAATTTCACACGTGTGATCTTTTGGATTTTCGTTTTTTTCAATTTGGTAAAAGTGGTTTTAATCGAAAATTTAAACTTCAAACGTGAGAATTCTGGATTTTTAAGCGGCTTTCACAACCATGATATCTTAAAGCAAACGCGTTTAACTGTGTTTTTTTGTTAGTAAAATAAAAGCCCGATGGCAATGAAGATGCGCAGTTTCTCAAAGAATATCATGTCTCAACTGTCTTTTCCATACGGTATGGTTCTCGCGCATTCAGGAAAAACGGCTTATTGAAAATTTGGCGTGTGGAATACAAGTTTGGATAAACGGTCTTTTGCCCAGCAAATACTATTTGTACTTTATTTAAGTGTTATTGTATTTTTCGCAACCCCTTTCAAATTGTATATCTACTGTATTTAGGATTTCGAAATAAAAATTTGATAAAAACAGCAGTATAGGCGTAGTCTTTTTGTTCATAAAAACAAAAAACGCATTATTTTGCGATTAATTAAACAAAAAAAATTTTATTAAATATATATTTAGTTTTATCTTTATACTTTTTAAAGAGTATACTTACGTGTACTTTTTACCTTGGAATTTAAAATAACTTTCTCACTAAAACACAGCAAAAAACGTACAAGTTTTCGAAAATTATTTAGATTGTTTTTTTAAATATTTGTGTAAGAAAATTATTCAAGTATTTAGTCAGTAAAAACTAATTTATAATCCCATTGAGTCAAACTCAAACGATCTCTTATGCAAAGAGCAACGATTGCTTATTCAGTTATTTCATTGTCGTCAAATTGAAAAACAATGGTTTTGTCAGACTAGTGGGCAGTTTTAAACAAAAGCATAAGCACATTTCTGAATGTAAAAAACCACGCAAGTTTGAAATGTTTTAATATAGATTTTTGAATCCGGCGAAAATCAACCTTTTTAGTTTTTAATCGGTCAGGGACTTCTTCGCTGTGTACCGGAAAACCTCGAAATCATCTGGGAAATAAACTACAACTGGGGAAAGAGAAAGGAACAAGGGGTTAACAGGTATTTTCGACGCTAAATCACGGGAAGAAAATAGGGTTGGACTTTTTGAAGCCGGAGTTTTAAGCGGGCCTAATGCTTTTCAAGTCCATTATCTGCAAGTAGGTATAATGCTTTTTCTAAGCGCTTATGTATAAGCATAAACATAATGCGCATTTCAACCATTTGTCGGCTATTAAACTTCACTGAAACTCTAAAGGTAATTGCCGTTTTAAGATGGCGGTTAGATTACTTGAAACCCAATAATAATCCAAGATTGATGTGACGTGACGGAATATGTAAATATTTTATTACTGTTAAGTATAAGAATTTTACCGGACGATTCAATTTAGGGTTTTATAAATAATAATTCCCAAATTTTGAAAAAAATATTCAAAAAATGATAAACAAAAAATTTATAAGTAAAACTTTGTTATTTTTTTAAACGTAATAAATAATATTCTAAAATTAACCGCAACAATTTAACAGTTCTACAGAGTTCATCAAATATTTTCACCAGCTTAAAAACTGGCTTAGATTTAAACAGAAAGAATTGTGTTTGATTTTTTATTAAAACAAGACTATTCATCGATCATTACGTAAAATGATCGATGATTTTTGTTGCTACTGAATTTATTGTTTTTACTAAAAAATTAAAATGACAATGTGAAGTATTGTAGACGTGGTATATTAATTCAATTTTTCAAAAACAACATAAACTATTTTTATTGTTTACCATTATAATAAACATATAGATTTTATTCTGTGGTGTAACTCTGGTGACAAAATATAGGTTATTGTTCTTATTGTCCCACAATAAAAAGCAGTTCAGAACCAATTTTTTTCTGACATGAAAAACATTAATTCTGACTAAAACAAAAATTCTCTAATTTATGATTTGTATTACTAAACTGACCAAACATAAAAACTAAAACACTAAAACAAAAAAGTTTTGGTATATGCTTGCTAGAAATTCAAATAATAAACTACATATGACCTTCATAAAGTTTTCGTATCAAACTATGGCTATAAATGAACGACTGAACAAGAAACCAAAGAGCATATGCAATAAAAGTAAAAAAAAAATATGAAAATTACAAGATTAAGTTTTGCTAGGCAACAAATAGTCTTTAATAAGGCAGGGTACATATTAATTCGATTTATTAAAATTACAATACACATAACAAAAATTTCTATCATAAAAACTTAAAACTTTAAAGAAAAAGCTGAGAAAACACATAAATCTATACTTTTATTCTTAACAAGAGAACACATAGACTAAAAATCAATGCTAATAAAGATACGTGAAAAAGTTAACTAAAAATTATGTCGTCTAATTCGTCACCAAATTTTTTTGTTATTTTGTTAAATTGATATTTTTATAAAAAATGTGTTTGTTTTGATTTTTATTATTAATTTTTTTAATTAATTCATATAATATTATAAACAACTGTAAAAGATAAACAAATAATTGGTTTTTAAATTTGATTAGTAGCCAAAAATCTAGCTAGCTACATAATGATATAATTTTTTTCTATAGAGCTTACCGTTATTAAGTTATATGGTCTTTTAAAAATCACATCGCGTCGGGAATATGCGTCTGTTTTGTAAATATTATATTAATAAATTTATTTATCGGACTTCACATTTTATTTTATTGCATATTGAAACCTTTTGAATATCCAAAAAATTTGGATTTCCATGTCCAAAAATCCAAAAAATTTGGATTCCATAATTTTAATTTCTATATCCCTAACTGGGATTTCAAATCCTTGACTAATATACTATGACGACTAACATTGAGTCAAAATAGCAGGTTCATCCCACATTTATTTGAAAAAATAATTTATTTTTAATCTTAAAATTGTTTAATGTAAATAACCATCTAATTTGAATTTGATTTGATTGGGAAAAAAAGCTATAAGAATAAAACTCAAGTTTAAAAGATATATCTTTAATTAAGAACTACAACCAACAAATAAAAAGCGCCAAAAAAAACAACAAAATGGTTGGGTAATTGCGGGGTATGCGATATCTTGTTTATGCAAACACAGGAAAAGAGGAATTAGCAACCAACCGTCCGGAAATTTGTAACCCTACTCCAACAGAAGCCGTTTAATCGTTCCTCAATCTCACCAGTAAACAGATTGTTCAAGATATATGTTAAGACCTGCTTAATGACCACTGGAAATTAACAATGTATATACAAGGGAAATAACAAAACAGTTTGATTAAGCGATAATAAGAACAAACTAAATTATATTTTATCCTTTAAATAAAAATCCCATGTTAACAATACAAATCGTCAAATAAACTAATGAACAGGGCTATTTTATAATTATATTTTAATAACATGGTTGTGGTAGCTGCGAACAATTTTGGCAAGAAAATTACTGTATAAAAGATGATTGATATAGAAACAGGAATTCAAATAAATAAGTTTAAAACCTTTCAGCTAATTTCGGGCCATTTGGTTATGAAAGAACAAAGAAAATATTTAGTGAGTAATAAATTTTTGTGCTTAAAATCGTTGGCATATTTTCCCCAATAACCCCAAGTGTAATTGTTTTCATTTTTAATAAAAGAACTGTAAAAAGATTTGTTTGATTAATATTTTTCCGAGGTTTTATTTTAGCAACGACGTTTCATCAATATCTAATGATTAATTTGCGTCTTGATACATCTTTTTTGTTACAAAATTAATTATACAAAAATATACAAATAAAAGAAGACTTTATAAAAACAATAGCAGTTAAAAATAATTATTTAATAGTATTGTAATTTTATAAACTTAATATAATCAAGTGCGTGGGTGGTTAATATGAAAACCACGCCGCTTGGGGGTCAATTTACCACTCAAAGGCGTAGTTCTGAGAAAGACCCAACTTCAAATTGAGCTGAAACAACAGACGTCTTAAGCTTCACTAAAACAAAGAATAGCCGCTCGTAAACGCTGTTAAGCCTGCCCTAGGGCTAACAAATGAGAATCTTGTCCCATCACAATGGCTGCATAATAAGTTAAAAACTAAATTAAAAGCGTCACATTATAAATACTAGTATTTGAGGATATTACAATATTTTGTTTAAAACTTGGTTGATTTATATGAAGAAGACTATGGTAACATTGAACATTTACATTTTACTACTAACAAAAATCTATTATATAAATATCATCTATATATTTTTTATTTTTTTTATTTAGCTTTTATGAAATTTTTCTGTACAAAACAATATCGATATCGAAGTGCCCCAAATGGAGCGCGCCCCGTTTTGTACATAACCTGGTAATATCATAAAGTTGCGAAAAATCACTGTTTAAGGAATACATTAAATTAGATATATTTTTATTTTTGGTTGATCTTGATTACCAAACAAACAAGTCTAATAAATACAAATAATATCAAGAATAAATGAAAATGAGGGGCCCTATGATTTTTAAAGATAATTTTTTCAACGTTCCAATGCCGATTAAAAATCTTCTCATCTTTAAAATTAAAAAAAATACATAGTTTTCACACCAAGTGTCTGAACTTGCGAAAACAATTTTGATTAATAAAGTGTTATTGATTTTTAAACTTTAAAATAAATCATAATCGGAAAATCTATTTTTCTGTTTCTTAAGATATATAATAAGACGAATTTTGATTGCTGAGATTTTTTCTTTCTGTTCGTATATAAATAAAATTTTAAACAATGTATAATTACAATTACACATTTCTTTATAAAATTAAACCCAAACCCATTCAAACGGAAGAAGCTTTGAAGCTTAGTTGTTCGGCGTGCATGGTTATTTATTACTAAAAAAGTTATGGTTTACCTGTTATTATATTTTAAAGTTCGGAAGCTCAATAATGCGGCAGGACACAGACACCCTCGGGCTTCAGTTACACAAAGAATGGCCGCTGTTAAAAACGATAGCGGGCCCGCCCTATGAATGATGGACGAAGCTGTCTTCAGAATGGAAAGGTAGACACGGGACTCACCACCCATCATCCCCACTGACAAAAAACATCAAAACTATTTCAAAATTACGAGGCTTTTTTTCAAACCGCAAAATTTTTTATCGATATTTTTCAAAAAGGATCTTTTAGTTGTTTGCGCGATATATTCAGTATAATATGTTATTAGTATGCACTATATAAAATACATTCAAAAATATACAGTATATATTTGCACCGGAAAATATAATTTGGAGCAAAACTCGTGATAGCTTCATAAAGAAAAAAAACAAGTCCACAATTCATTACAAAAGAAGTGTTCAGAACTAATTAAAAACATGTGGTTTATAACAACTTGGCGTAATTTTACAATTACAATTTTGGATTTAAAAAAAACTTAAAACAGATCACATTAAACCTTAATGCCTGTGTTAAGTTTTTACGTGTGTAACACTATAAAATTATAAGAAACGTTGTATTTTGGTTTAAAGAATATTGGTATGTTCTTAAATAACGAAATAAAAAAACAACACTTCTTAAATGAACCTTAATTACTATTATATGTACTTTATTATTATTTTTTAATTTAAGGTCGATGGAGCCAAAAGAATTTATAGCTGGAACTTGAAGCCAAAAATAAGGAATTTGGAGTCGTAAGTGGGAATTTAGAGCTTTAAATTGGGAACTTAGAGCTGAAAGTAAAAAACGCTAAAATCTATACCTAAGCCTAAAGGGCAGTTCACAGCTTTGACTTACCGCTTATGGCTTAAAACTTAAGACTTAAGTGTTTTGCCTTGGGACTTAAGACTTAAGCCTGCCAGTTCACAGCTACCTAATAATTGGCTTATGACTTAAACATTTTTTGTTAAAATTTTAATAAAAACATCGAATTTGCAATACATTTAATGACAAGTTAGTAAATTTAAATTTGTAGTTAAGTCATTTTACGCATTTTTAGAAATAAATAGTTTGTCTTCCTACTAAAATCAAAAATATATAATATACCGAAAAATGTGCAACTCCTATATAAAAAAGTACGGAAAAGTAGGCCATTATAATGAGCCTCTCCATTTAAACGACACTCTCCACTACACTGGCATAGTAGCCATTTTAATTGGGCGAGTTAAAATGGAGAAGAAGCCATTATCATAGCCATTTATTGATTTCATTTTATTTTATATATTCTCAAAAGTGTAATACTGTCCGGGCCGCACGAGTTTTCCAGTATTGGTTTAATACTGTCCCACACGGTAAAACTCATGCGGCCCGGGCAGTATTACAGTTGTGAGTATATATGAAGTAAAATTAAATCAATAAATGGCTATTGTAATCGCTTCTTCTCCATTTTAATTCGCCGAATTAAAATGACTACTATGCTATTATAGTGGAAAGTGTCGTTTAAATGGAGAGGCTTATTATAATGCCTTATTATAGCCTACTTTTCGGTACTTTTTTATATAGGAGTTGCACATTTTTCGTTTTATTATATATTTTTGCTAGAACTAGGCAGAAAATCACAATTATAATGAAACTGCATTTCAGAAACAATTTGTTTTTGTGTTCTTCAAAATTCTAATTAGAAGATTTCGAAAAGGATACTTTAAATACAAAAAATTGCATTTTTTACCGTTAAAAACTGAGAAGAATCAATTTGGATTCTTAAAAAGTTTAAAAAATTTAAATTTAGCACGGAATCAATAAAAATCATGTAATTAGACTAAGAAACACATCAAAAACTAGAGATTGTGAACGCATTAAAATTATAGTAGGCTTTATTGATTACGAATAGTGCTTTTATATGTACAAGTACAAAAAAACACAGACTAAAACTTTACACATATTCGGTATCGTAAATAATTTCCAGCTTACTTTTTATACTACGAATTTTAACTTTAAAAAAAAACTTCTTCACAAACAAAAAAACAAAAGAGAGTGTGAGAAATCCTAAATTCTAAAAAAAATAATAATTTAAAGCATGCGTCCCTCGTGGAAAAGGTCAAGAAGGATACTTAACAGTTTTTAGGAAGGGGCAAACCAGACAACGTATTCAATCAACGTTTCTAGATGTTTGAAGAACTATCTAAAGCTTTCATTTTTAAATTATTTTTTAAAAAGCTTCAAAATTTAAGAATTCAACAATCTACAATTTTTTTAATTGCGCAGTTTTGTTGAGTGTATAATTTTTTCTTAGATTTATGACAAAATTTTGGTTTTTTCCCAATTTTCTGACTAAAAGTTTCAGAACAAAGTTTATTTTGTCGTTTTGTTTTAAAAACTTTCATTTTTCATAAAAAACATTTGTTTTTAATCTTTAAAAGGAAAAGATTTAACTAAAGTCTTAAGTCAAATTATAACATGATTCAATTCTTAAGTCTAAAGTCATAAGTCTTAAGCGTAAAGTCTTAAGTTTTAAGTTATGCTGTGAAGCGGGCCGTAAGTCATAAGTCCCCACTTTTAAGTCTAAAGTCTTAAGTCTTAAGCCGTAAGTCTGAGCTGTGAACCGCGCTTAAGCGAAACCTGATATCCAAAGAACAAAACACAAACGTTTGATTTTGAATCTAAAAAAAATTATATTATAAAGCGTTAAATAAAAAAGTCAGAAATTGCAAAACTGTGTTTAGTTTCTTCAAAACTTAAATTTTGAATTTTGTCCTTTGGAGGATTTGGACAAAGTACATATGAACTGGGGTTTAATATCTTGTTGAATCTTCGATTTTCCCACAAGTTGCCTTGTCAGAAGCATTCCATCAACGGATGGAACACAAAGATAACAAACACCAAGCGGCAGTGTGGGCATATGATTAAAGACCTATCACCATAAAACAAAAATCATCAACTTAATTACATTGCTATTTTACTAAACTACCTTAAGTTTTCGGAGTATTTTTGAAATCGTAGTAGATAATTTTTTTACGAACTACATGTGTAAAACATCAATATAGAATCAAATTAAAATTTTGATATCAAAAATAACTATAGTTTCAAAATTTCGAAAAATTTAACTGCACATTTGAAGTAAAAAATGTTAGTGAAAATACGTTTTCATTTGAAAAATAGCATGTTAGCTTTTTAACTCTAAATTAACTTAGTTCTCATTAAAAATCTTGTTTTTTTTAATTTTAACAAAACATATTTGTTGCTAAACAGACACAAATATGAGGGACGCAAAGTTCGTGAATTGATGCAAACGGTATACTAGAATAAGGTGTTGTTTTTTTATACTCTGTCAAAAAGTTCTCATATACAACCAGATTTTTAAAATTATACTTTGAAATAACTCTAAAGTACTAAAAGTGACATTACTTGTTTTGTATATAAATTACCTTTAAAGATTGGTTAAATACCTTATGTTTTATCAAACTTTACGAATGGTTTATTTCTTTATTTATTTAAAAATAGCAGTAATCGGCAGAATTTAATTGAAATAAATTAATTCTACTTTGCAAATACCCAAGTCAATCCATATAGGTACTGCTTTCATACTATCTCACACAGAAGTCATCATAGCACAGCATGATATAATGTCACTATAAGGTTAAAAATTATTCAATTTATGGATTTCGTCTAATTATTAACGAAATTCAATATAGGATGTCCAATATAATATAAGACAAAAGTGAACTTATGTTATCTTTTTTGAACTCAACTATTTTGAAGTAATTAATATATTGCAAACAAATTATTTATAACATAACATTACAGTTAAAAATTATTCTTACTATTTGGTTGCATTTGTCCTGAGTATCAATAAGCAATGTTTGAATGAGAGAGACGGAAGATTCAAGGGTGGCAGTGGTTTTATCATTCTCGTGCTCTGAGGTAAAATTCAACTCTATGTCTTTGCGAGTGGACCATTCTTCCTTTCCGACGTAATTCTGTATCCGATCTTGCAAACTAATTAGATCTTGAATAGCTAAAACAATAATAAAATCAAATAGTAACGGAGATTTATTGATAGAAATTAACGGAACGATCCATAAAACCGTAAAACCACTTGTCAACAGATTAATATCGCCATTTAATAACAATATACTATTTGAAAAAAAAGCAGCAGTAAATACTATCAGCAGATTTATTTAAAAGACTCAGAATTTTTAAAAAATTTAGGCGACATTTTTAATGAAAGTGATCATTATTATTTATAGAATACACGAACAAATAAAATGAGAGACTGTTTGTAATTATTGCTGGAATTGACGCCAATTTATGGCGCAACTGAGGATTTTATTAGTTTTCAAGCGCGTAACACCATGTCAAGGAAAAACTTTACAACTTATTTTATATTTAATTCCCGTTTGTCGAATCAACACAACAATTTATCGTGTTTTTTGTTTGTTAAAGTCCTATAAAAATGTAAAGGACAAAATCGTAGTGAATTTTTTCAAGGTTTGTTCAATTACTATACTATTTGATGTAATAAACTTAATTAAAAAATTAAAAGAATATTCTTTCAAATAAACATTAAAAAATATAATAACATAACAAATCAGAAACTTTACAAATTTTATGGTTGATTTATATCTGGTTGATCTCGTAAAAATACTAAGAGTGACACGAAAGGACCAATAAAAATTAGTGTCCTTTTAAAAATAAAATGAATCGGAATAGATTTTTTAAATTCCCCCTTTTTTATGTAATATAGAAAAATTAGTCAACTTTTCAAAAAATCAAGTAGTTTTTATATTTTAGTATTCGCAATTGTTACTGTAGATTTTACTTTAAAACCCAGTTTTTCCAATTAAATTTAAAAATTGGAGCTTGGAGCTGGGCTCGAACCAGCGGCCTTTTTTCGTTATGGGAACATATTGCCATTAAACTACCCAAGCCACAGTAATATTTTGCTAATTTCATTCTTTTTAAGCTGTAGTTAAATTCTAAAGCCAAATAAAATAAAAGCCGCAACAAAAATTAAGAAAATCATGTGGTGCCAAATATACATTTTTGCTAAGTTAAAAACAGCTGTTCTAATATAGAGCTTGCGTTATTTCTTGATGAAAAAATCTTAAGTTTGAGTTTAAAAATCCATTGATGGACGAGAAAACATAAAACAAATTTCTACTGTAGCAGCATCACAAAAGTTTTTCAGTTTTAAGTCCGGTCTCACACGAAGATTTTCTGGAGAAACTAAGATTTGTAAGTGTAGTCAAATATCTCCGGCCCTTGTCACCCCGCATTTCCTGTGACCTTTGTAATGTTTGTAAGGAACAAGGACTCTAAGTAGGAGTTTCCATAACACATTCACGCCTGTGAAAATAATACAATAAAGCCTTACAATAATAGCACTGATGCAACAACACAAAATAACAGCACGCGAATGGCTCATTCTTATGACGAAAATAGGACAAAAGTAACGTCTTTTTTGATTCTTTGTTCTTTTGGCAGTAGTTATAATTAGCGGGGACACGTCTGTGAGTTCGTTTTTGGGAACTCGGGGGCCGAACCCCGGGAAAGAAAAGAAGATTTTCTCAGAGTTGTAAAAAGGTGAAATTCGGGAAACCCGACATTGCCCGCAAGTTTTCGAACTTGGCTCGTACCGGCCAGGCACCTCTGGTCTTTTGAGGCTTTTAAATGATGTCAACCAAACAATTTTTTGCCTGTTACACAAAAAAAATTTAAATTTATTTTTTTTTAATTTACCGTGTTACACAAAACACATTTTATTGCTAGCTTACAGTACGTAAAAACATCAAAAAAATAGTTTTAGTGTGTTCTGATAAGATCTTCGTTAGTCTTATGATAATTATTTCATAAAATTCGTATTTGGTGTTAAAAATATTAAATGAAAACCCACTCTCGCAGGTGTGAAACCCCAATTGCGCCCATTTTGGCCGATGCCCAATAATGAAGATGCCACGTTGAACTCTTACATGTGTTCTAAGCAAACAGGTTCGACCCACTTAACCCTATTGAGCAGGAAAAAAAGAACAATGGGAAGGTAAGTCGCAGGGTCCAGTGTCGCGACGGGTTAATAAGCTTAAATAAGACTCACGAGCAACATTTAAAAGAAGTTTCATTCCTATGAATTTTTAACAGTTCCGAAATAAAAACAATTTTTGTAATCTTGAAACAAACCATCAAAAAAAAAGACACAAAAAACCTATTTTTCAACGCAAAGTTTAAAATATTTCTGGAGTAAACTATGATATATCTTAAAACTAATAAAATGATACGGTAAATTTTTAAATAAAGAATTTTAACAATATAATCCAGATAAGCAAAACACATGTTTTTATCAGATAAATCACTAAACTACATAACCAAGTTATTGTCAACAAAATAAAATCATCGGCAAATTTTGCTTTTTAAATTACTATTATAACAACATTGTTCCGACAGAGGCGGCATCTTTTTGTTTTATTCTCCTCTTTTTGCAAAGCGATAAACAGGTTAGATTTTAAATACACAACAATACAAATTATGCCTGACACATTTTTAAAACTCCCCAAAACATCAAAAATAAGCATGAACATTAAATATAAACAAATTGCAAATTCGAAATCTGTATTCTGTATAAAAATTTAGAATTTGTAATCGGTAAATGCAAAATCCTCAAAAAAATTAACTGATAGACACTCAAATAGTTATATTGTTATAACTAAAATTTCTGGTTTGACGGAATTGTTAATTTTTGTCACATGAAAAGTGTAAAATTGTTAATAAAGTATGGACTAATTAATGGCTCAATTTAGTGTTTATTTTTTTAAGCCTTTGAACCATTTTCTAGATTAAACTGTTTTTAATCTGCTTAGCGGCCGTGGTCGGTTCGCAAATTATCGTATATTGTATTTTGATGTCGTGATGTTTTTTCCATAATAAAAACTTTGACTTTAACTATAATAAATTTAATAAGATTTATATCAGTATAACAAAAATGATAAAAAAAACAAGAAGCTATTTTTAAAATCGGGCACTGTTTTTTATATTAATAAATTATTTAATTTGTATTGACAACTATTATAAAGTGTAAATTTCATTCAATTTCCAATATAAGAATTGTTAGTTGCTAAATAATTTTAATAGAATAATTATTATTCAATTAGCGTTAAGGGCACTTTGAGTAAAATTTGTAGGCTGAATTTTCATTATGTATACCAAATAGGACAAAAATTTTTAGAAAAAGATACTTTCTCAAAGGTAAATTGAAAAAAGGGGTGTTCCCGGGCCTTTAAATAAATCTTAAGAGGTTAATTTCCACATTCCCACTTATGAATTATACCCGGTTTAAAAAAACATTTATTTAAAAAAAACAAATTAAAAAAATCCGTCAATTTACTTTTTAATGGTAGCTGAAATGGTCTTTCTAAATCTAAGATTTTTAACTCACTCTCTGTAAACAAAATTTTTCAGGTCTGTACGTTTGACAGTTGTTCAAAAAAATACGGTCTAACACTGAAACAAGACACAGAACTGAATTCTTAACATAATTAAATCAATTTAAATAGTGCAAAAATATACAAAATCAATATGGATTGCATTCAGACAGATAAAACTTGTACTATTATGTAAGGAAGCAGTAAAAATGATTTAGTCGGCTCAGAATATAAAAATAGGCCAAACATAGATTTAGAAATTTAAAAAAACATAATAAACCCAAAAATCGGCATGGTATGTGTGCAATCTATAAGTATTTTTGTCTGCTTTAGCAGGATTATTTCTAAAGTGACAACTTAACAGCAATTTAAAACATAAACATTAGAATGATTCTAAATTTAGGTGATCCTAAATTTTAAAGTGTCTTGTTATAACGAGACCCATAAAACTCACAAACAAATAGATGCAAAACCGCATACATTGTCTATTTTTATAGATATTCATTTTTCTTACTTTTACGTTTTTATTCTTTTCTTTCAAGTTT
This sequence comes from Microlaimidae sp. YZB2_3, assembly GCA_030248175.1. Classification (NCBI taxonomy): domain Eukaryota; kingdom Metazoa; phylum Nematoda; class Chromadorea; order Desmodorida; family Microlaimidae; species Microlaimidae sp. YZB2_3. The sequence continues at coordinate 7,778 of JASAMX010005050.1, read as the reverse complement.
TGGTAGCAGTGAAAAAAATCTTACTACGAGCTTTTGAAAATTATGAAAATTACATAATCAAGCTTATATTTTTTATATTTAAAAAATCATGCATATTTCGAAATTTATATTAACTAGAAAAATTTGTCAATGTTTCTATTTTTAATTTTTTATTTTAATACGACGATTGTGCTTTATTCCAAGAAGTTGACTTATCTGTAAAGAATTTTTCATTGCACTAAAAAAATTCATATTTCAGTAAAAGTACGAAAATTGTCATACAAATTTAACCTTTTCACACTTAAAAGTGCGGTGCGGAGTCAAACTTTTTGTCTTGGATTTTGATAATTTTTCGTGAAAACCTTACTCCTGTCCCCAATAGCCCACAAAAAGTTTTTCAAAAAAATATCTCCAGTGGTTCAGCAGTTATGACCCCCCAAAATGGCGTTTTTAGACAATTCTGTACATGAAAAATTGCCCAATGGGTATAACGACTTAAATTACAAATTATACAATCAAAAAAAGCAGCTACTTTTTACTTTAATTTCACACCTTGATCGTTAAGATTGGTGCAGTATTTGTCGACATATTGCGTTTCTCGTACAAAAAACACTCGATTTTTTCGTTAAAAACACAAAGTGAAGGAAATAAAAGATTGGGCAAACTTTACAAAATCATGGCCGTAGTTTGGTGTTTTTAACGAAAAAATCGCGTTTAAGGAATAAAGTGGACTAACAATAATATTAATTCATTTTATTATGTCTTATTCACTGTTTAGTTTATTCCCACTATGAGCGTAATCACATTCACATTAAACAACATTATTGTTTTTTTAATTTTTAGATTAAAAAAATAGAAATATATTTTATCAAAGTTTCTAATCGAATTTAAAATTAATTTTAAAACTAATTTACTTAAGTAACCAACGCTTAAGACGTGGCACCTCCAAGCTATTCATTGTTTTTTACCTTTTCAAAAGGTTCAAAAATTCAACTAAATAGTTTTCTTTGTTTTTTGGCTTATGCTGATGCTTTCTAAAGATCGTTGAGGAATGTCAAATAATAGAGTTAAGAACGTCCTAGCTATTTTTTGTAGAAAAACTTATTAAAAAACTTGCAGGCGGTAGTAAACAAACAAACTGCAAAAGTCACGAGATACATAATTGTTACTTTTTTAACTTCAAAAATTCCATTTATTATTTTAGAAAATTCCTATTTAAGTTTTTTTAGTTAATAAGACAAATCTAAAGAAATGGAAGAAATGAAAAGTTTATTTGAGTTGTATTAATAATTTGCAATATGATTAGAAATACTTGAAAATGTTATTTACAAACTCAAATTCACAATACTATTAAAAATCAAAAAATCTATTAAAATTCTATAGCAAACCCAAATTTAAAAATATTATTGAATATGAAAAATAAAACTAGAACTAAAATATTTCATTAATAAGCATACATCAAATAACGTATTTAAAATTTTTTTCTTGTTGCTTGATTTGGGTTAAGGCATTTTATTTTCCTTATTGAAAACGGTCAATCAAAAAATGTTGAAGTAATTCCTGACTTTTAAGTTTATAACACAAAAAAACTCAAAATAACTTAAAAATATGCTTTTTATTTACAGTTTTATTCACTTACAGGTTTTTATTTTTTTATTTTAATAATCAGATAACAGTACTAGTATTTTACTGTGCACAGTCTATGCATAGTTTAATTTAACTGTTTCATCATTTCATTTTTCTTTTCTTTTTTTTTCTTTCAACAACATCAAATCTGCGACTTAATCGCCGCCAACATAAACTACAATTCTAACAAAATATCAACGAACATAGCTATCTGAAATGACTTTAAAGGTCAAAAAAGAGCGCTTATATAAGTCAGTTTTAAAACTTTTCTTGAATACATCCCAAGAATCGACAGTTACTTGAGATTGTTAGATTGTTCCAAGGTGTAACCACCCTATTTGCAAAATAAAATTTCCTTGCATTAATTCGGTTTTCTTCAACAGTCAATTTAAAGGGACGACCACGGGTGGGCTGCAGGTTAAATTAAAAAAAACATTGGCTTGCAAATTATTTAAGCTATGTATAATTTTAAAGCACTCATATAAATCAGTTTTGTCTCTTCGGTCCTTTAATCTTTCTAAACCCAGGTAATCCAGTCTTTGTTCATAACCAACATGTAACAACTTGCATTTATGAAACAACCTCCTAGCGAAATTTTGTTGCACTTTTTTCAAAATGTTTATATCTTTTTGTAAATAAGGGTTCCAAACTGCACTAGGGTCCTCCCAAATTGGTCTAACATAGGATTATACATTCTGAGAAGATTATTTCTAGAGTTTGAATTAAATGTTCTAAAAATTAGTGATGTCACTCTCATTGCTTTTTTGCAGTGATTTCACAGTGTTTAGAAAATTTTATATCATGAGATATATAAAAACCTAGGTCACGCACCAATTCTGTAGTTGCAAGTACAATATTACCAATCTTATGTTTACAAATTAACTCTTTGCTATGATTTTGAATCTGAAGAACTTCACATTTTTGATCTGATAATTGCAATTGCCAGTCTTTTGACCAGCTGTATACTCTATCTAAGTCTTCTCGAATTCTTAAGGTGTAAATGTGGTAGTCTTTAGATGAAGAATTTGCAAACAACTTTATATCATCCCGCAAAGAGCCTAATTTTTGAGTACTTAACACAATCAACAATATCATTTATATATATAAGAAAAAGAAATGGGCCCACAACAGAACCCTGAGGAACTCAACTTCTCACAGGAAATGATTTGGATACTGAGTCATTAATTACAACTTTAATATCCCACCCAACTAAAAATTCTTTTATCCATTTTAAAAGGTTTAAACTATTTTATCATTATTCTGTATAATACAATTATTTTAAAATATCAATTCGTGATAATGATGTAATAACAGGATGTTGCAACATCATAATGCGGAAAAATTTTTCTGACGGAAAATCACGGTACGGTATCAGCACATTTTTTAAGTATGTAAATGAACTATTTAGATATTAAAGAAATAATTTTTGAAAAATGTGTAAAATGTAAAATAAAGATATTCCATTGACAATATCTTTTTTTACTCTACATATTACCATTATTTTAAATCGTCGATTTGTGAATGATATATTTCCATTTAAGAAGTCAGGATAATTAAAAAAGTCGACTAAGCAGATTTTTAAACTATATAAAGAATTTGATGTTCTTTTTAATTTTAACACGCTTCATGACATGAATCATGTCTTTTTGATTTCGTATTTATATAGATAACCGACGGAAAAAGAGAGCCAGATTGGGTCATTCTGATCGCATTTCACGCAAACCACCTAATACATCCATTTAATCCTTTCAATTGGCTAATTTTCCGTCCGCCCGTTTTTTAAACCTCCTTTTTGCACAAGAAATAACCAATAACAGTGATTTATAATAAAATATACAAAATAAAGTTACATATGGTACACGATAATATTAAAACAATAAATCTAAAATATTAAAACTAAAACAATGAAATGAATTTGGCCTTGAATTTATTTATTGTCGTAAGAATTTTTGGAAATCCAAATCATTATTCCTAAAATGGGATACGAAACTAAGGATTTTTACAATCTTTTCCGTTTTCCTAAACTCGTGACTGCTTTTGAACCTAATTAGCTCTTTCATTTTTGATTTTAGAGAAGAAGCTGTTTTCGACCTTTGTTGTCAAACCCCTTCAAATTTTTTTACAGACTATTATTATGTTGCAAATTTGATTAAACAAATTCGTGTGAAATTTTCGGTTTTAGTTAAAAAAATATGTTTTTAAACGTAAATACAAAATAAAATTTTGATATGTTATGAGACAACAAAGCAATTTAAAATTTAAAGCAAAACAGATTTATAATCAAGTTTAAATGCTTTATTTGAACAATTATTTGTCAAATTAAATTACTCAATTCAGCAAAAAAATAATATTATATTCGGAACAAAACTAATATTCGGCACAAAACTTAAGCATTTTAACGGCTAAATTTGACTAATTTTTTTATATTTTGTAAAAAGCGGGATTTAAAAAATTAGCTTCTCAATTTGAATAAAAAACTTTATAACCGCACAATTTTAATTAGCACTCTTGTGTCTCCCATACAATTTACCGTTGATAGCTAGATATAATTCAACTGTAGAAAAAATTGGGGATGCCTAAATTACTCTTATATAACGGTTAGAGCTTATAATAAACATAAAGTGTGAACTTAAGGTATTATACCGCATATAAAATGTATTATTTAGTATACTTTATGTTTATTTCCAGTTGGTATTCTATTGCAGTCTGTCTATAAAAGTTCTAAAAAAGCAAATTTATATAAAATATAATTGCAAATAATGACTTTACTTGTTTTATTTGTTGAACCTATGTGTAAGCGAACTTTGTTTTATGGCCTTAATTTTTTTAACTTAAACGTGACCACAATATTTTTAGAGTTTATCCTTTTGATGAAACAATTACATGAAACTTGCAGTCAGTGGATTTCATCAAAACTCAACAGTTACCCGTTCGAAAAAATTTTACCCGAGCCGATTATTATTGACAAGTTTTCAGGCGGTATTTAGTTAGGCATGGTTATTGGTTACACCGCAAAGCCTTTAGTAAAGAGAAACAGAAAAAATAGTGGATTGTTGTTGCTACCCTTCAATATCATGCTTCGGAGCTTCGGCCATTTAAAACGCTCCTTGAAGAAGCGATTTTAACTTTTTATTCAAGTTTAAAATAATTTTTTAAAATTATTTTATCTGCATTTTAGGGCTATTTTTATAGTTTTATTAAATTTCAAAAAGAATTTTGTTTGCAAAAGTTTTTTTTTAAAACCAATCCATGAAAATACTTTCAATTGTTCGCAAAATTATTACAAAAATAGGACAAAGCTCTGGAGCTCTTGGGGTTGCTTCAGAGCTGGAAAAAGTGGAGCTCAATATAATTACAAGCCAAATCAGGGAAGAGCGCGGAGCGCTCTTTCCCTTATATTAAATGGGTTAAGTCACTGCGCGGTTAACCGTTGTTGATGGCGTCATCGAAAATCAACAAAACCTTTAATAGTTTTTTAGCCAATTAAAAATCTAAACATTTTACCTAACTAAAATATTATCCATATTTTTCTGATATTAAAAATCCAAAAACTTTTGCTAAACATACCTGAATTTCATACTAATAAGCTTAATTTGCTTAACTTTTTTTTCGTTTTTTTTTGGGGTCCCCCAAAAATTTTTCCCTGTGGTAAATATTTGGAGCTGATTTTTTGCACGTAGATGCTAAACTGCCGCCTCATCTGAATTTTATTCTCGGATATGCTTATTGCCCGTAGTTAAACCTCTGTTCATGTGAAAAACGACCAGTTTTTTTTCTAAGTTACGCATTAGGTACTGGGGTACTTGTGTGACACTTTTTTCCTTACTGAATTACATATTAAGTAACTTCATTCAGTAATACACATACTCTTGTGGTTATTTTTTTGGTTTAAATTATAATTCCTTACCTTTTTATAAAAATTACTAATTTTCAACGGGAAGAGCGAAAAAATATCCTTACCACTAATTAGCAGTCATATGGCAACCATAAAAATATTTAAAAAAATAAAATGAAATAAATTTTGGGTGACGTGTGAGCGCTGCCGGATACAATGTTTCAATAGACAGATATTTATCAAAATCGAAACAGAAAAAAGTCTTTTTTATACTATGAAGCTACAATCACTACAAAAATTTAATGCGAGAAAAGACTGGTCTGGGTAACCTCGTAAAATTGTATGGAACCTGGAAAAACGATTTACAATGGTGTGGTTTTGTTGTTTAAAAATAAACTATCAATCCAGAAAAATCAAGCACAAAACAAAAGTCCAAATAAAGCTAATTTCCAAAAAAGTGGTTAAATTAGGTCTAATTAAAAAATTTAAACAGAAGAAAATCACACTATTTTATATGGTCCTTTCCGGTTCCATACAATTTTACGGAGTTACCCAGACTTAATTTTTGTATAGTATACTGCTTAAAATTACATTGAAATTTTGGATATTAAAATAAACCATGACGTTTCTTTTAAAATGAGTAAATTTTTTAATGTTTTATATCTTTAATAAATGACAGTGAATTCAATGCATTAAAAGGCTGAAATTCTAGCAAAAGAAGAAACAAAGTTTCGAAAAAAAGCCTTATATTAAATGGAATAGTATAAAGCTACATAAGTCTAAAAACTAAATGCCAGAAAAGACTGAAACAAGTCTTTTTAAAACCTGTAAATTAATAACAGATTTTGTGAAATTTTCAGAAAAACAAAACCGAATAAAAACAATACGTGTAAAAGCTTTAGTTTCAGTTTTTTAACCATTAATAGAACTTAATTCACATAAGTTTCTCTCAAAATGGATTAACTTTTACATGAGTTAACCAGCTGTAAATACCACAGTATTAGTTAAGTCACACGTCGTCAAAACGATACAAAAAAAGTATAACGCAAGCGTCACAGTAACCATGAAAAATTTTTGTCAAAATAAGTTATCGCATTGCGCATTAAATGTTATGATTTATCATTATTTTCGTATAAAGCAAAACATACCGCCATATTAACGGCTTTTTAAAATCAAATATCAAGTTCTAGGTCCGAAAAATATTGAAAAATTCAGATTTAATATAAGGCGATTTTTTCTTTAATGTTTCTATTTATTACATAAAACAAATTAGCTGTCAATGTATTTGTTAAATTAAAAGTCGCCTTATATTAAATCTGAATTTTTCAATGGTTTTCGGACTTAGAACTTAATATTTGATTTTAAAATGCCGTTAATATGGCGGTATGTTTTGCTTTATACGAAAATAATGATAAATCACAACATTTAATGCGCAATGCGATAACTTATTTTGACAGAAATTTTTTATGGTTACTGTGACGCATGCGCTATACTTTTTTTTGTATCGTTTTAACGACGTGTGACTTAACTAATACTGTGGTATTACAGCTGGTTAACTCATGTAAAAGTTAATCCACTTTGAGAGAAATTTATGTGAATTAAGTTTTATTAATGGTTAAAAAACGCAAACTAAAGCTTTTACACGTATTGTTTTTATTCGGTTTTGTTTTTCTGAAAATTTCACAAAATCTGTTATTAATTTACAGGTTTTAAAGAGACTTGTTTCAGTCTTTTCTGGCATTTAGTTTTTAGACTTATGTAGCTTTATACTATTCCATTTAATATAAGGCTTTTTTCGAAACTTTGTTTCGTCTTTTGCTAGAATATATTTGTTTCGTCTTTTGCTAGAATATACTTACATTACAACCATAACTTTAAGTTTCAAATAAACCAGATAAAAATATTTAATTAGATAAAAACAACGTATCTTTGTGTTATTAGCATCGTTTTTAACACATAATAGTTAAACGCTTGTTTTGAACTCAAAATGATTTTGTTTTGGCATCTGTTTGGGACCGAGTGTGTTGTTTGTGCGGAATTGGCTTATAAACTGAACTGACAGAAATTACTCATTAGTCATTCTCCATTAGCGGAAATGGATACACAATTGTCAACGCGGTCAGAACCCATGGACTAACAAGCGTTGAGCCATAACTCTCAGTGGATTCCTAGTTAAAACTATAAGAATCTGTATGTTTTTTAAAACAATATAAATTGATATGATATATCTTTTTACACAAATATTTTACTCCAATAATATTTTTCAGTTACTGAAATTTCAAAATCCGTAATATTAATCATTAAAGTCATTAAAAAATAGAAGGCTAGCAATTGGTTA
>JASAMX010005049.1:0-20200 GCA_030248175.1 Microlaimidae sp. YZB2_3 | reverse complement strand
CCCCTAAAATTTGTCCCCCCCCAAAAAAATCCGAGAGGCTGCCCACCTATGGTTTTAACCCCCCTCCCTTTTGGGCTGGCGGAGGTAAAAATTTTGGGGTCCTAAGAGAACAATTTTAAAAATTTTTCTCGCGCTTCGCTCCGCTCAGCGCTCGACATTTATATAACTGTTGTGTTGAAACCATATGTTGACACCTAAAAGCCTAAAAAAATTAAACATTTTAACATTTTATATTTTTAATTCACACATTAAGACTAGTTAAGCAAGTAGATTTAGTAGTACGTATACAGATACACTATTAACTTGAATAAAGAAAATAAAGAAGCTCACCTGACTAACTGTCACGAACCTGACTGGCCACTTGTATTAACCTTGCTTCAGTTTCGAAGTAGATTTTCTTTCGTAGTGATTGGTTGTATTGATTTAAGATTATATTTAAAAAGTTTTAATGGTTTTTATTTTGGTTAGTATTATGGTTTTAATTATAGTGTTTTAGCCCTAATACCCTTTCCCCTGTTCCCCTGTACTGCTCTTTAGCTACTTGAGTGCCTAAATAAATAAGCAACTAAATGCATTTCGGGCACTTCCCACACGTTAGTAAGGGAAATGGGCCCGAGGGTCGGCCACCGTAAGGAGGTTACCGTGGAAGAAAGCCACGGCATCATTCTTTGTAACGCATAGTTTGCAATTGTAATTTGTATAAAACAAATAAAGATAATTTACCTTTTTAGGCATTATTTTAGATTGAAAATGTATTTTAATTACGTTTATACATTACGAATAAAGGCAGTACGTAGGCCCCCTAAAATGGCTTAAAATGTATTGACAAAACCTAAAAACTACAAAAACATCGCGATGATGTCGTCATAATAGGTCAAAAAATGGCGTCATAATTTTTGAGTACTTTTTTCAATTTTTGGGCAGGGTGATAAAGCTGAGGGGGGAAATCTTCTAATAAAACGGGAGGGGGAATTTCCAGACCGTGAATAGGTCTGATTATCGTGTTGGGTTCGATCTATGGACCTACCTAACATAACAAAATTTTGGGTCCGCGGTCTCGCAGGGAAATCAAAATACGTTATGAAATAAATAATTTTTACCCAATTTTCTCAGAAACCGGAGATTTAACAACAATATTAAAGCAATGTCAAGTATTTTTGCTAACTTTTAATTATTATTTATGGCAATTTTTGCGTAACTAAGGATTTTCATATGTAAATTTTTTGTGTTACTCAAAAAAAACATTTTGCAATGCTTTAATTTAATACAAAAAGGCCGCTAAAATTTTTCAAATATATCTTTTCTTATTTGTAGTATTTCCAGTTTTAAATATATAAAAAATAAATGCATTTAATTTGAGCAAAACTCCGAATCGTGATGGGAACGCCGACTCAATTTTCGCTATGCTAGGTAGGTCCATACTTATATATTATAGAAAAAAAAAGGTCTAAAAAATGTTTTTGTATTACTTCTCCACTTCGCTTTCTATTTGTAGCTATCAGGTGTTTACAATAATATGAGCCTTTGGTTCGCGACATATTTTATTAAGGGTACATTTAAATTTGACAAATAAAAACTAAACTATCTGACGATATAAAACTGTATAAAAGAGTCAAAAAAATTCCAAAATTAATATAAATTTAATATAACTTAAAATAACATAAAAATGCAATGTAAAAAGCAGGTACGATTTCTAAAGAATATTAATTATAACAATAATTAATCAAATCGTCTAATGCTTTTCAACAAATTAACATTGCGTGCAGATCTTGAATTAAATTATTTGCCTGAGTCCGTTCTTTGTATTCCAGAGTATCAAAGAGTGTCGGGCGAAACCAATTTTTCGCCGAATCCAGAATATAAATCAGATCATGTAAAGTATCCAAACAAAAAACCACTACTGTAAACTCTTCGAAATTCCAAAAATCCACGTCCAATTCCGAAAAATATTTGATAAAAATGTAATCTTTTAATATACACAAGAAGTGGCTTCCAACCCAAAATTCTTGTTAGTTTGTTTTGATTTTAAAAAGGTTTTAAAACGCCCGCGATCTATCAGATAAAGTAAATGAACAGCGTGTTCTATTTCGATTCTGATGGTGGCTCCTAAGATTTACAATGAATTCCGACCAGGTTTAATTAAAAAAAGGCGTGGTTTCTGTAACATTATTGCTTTGTCTCTGAAGGAACTTTGGTCTAACCTCAAAAACTGTCGTGATTTCGACGACAGTATCCCTTTATGTTTATTCTCTACTTGACAGATTTTCAAAAATGCGTGGTTTCTACAACAGTAATTTTATGTTTCTGAAAAATTCGGTCAGATCTCGAAAAGAGGCGTGGTTTCCATCGGTTCTGGTTCAGTTTTTTCGCCTTCTCTGTGTTTCTCCACGACGATACGAGGCAGAGTTGCGGAAGGGGGTACGGTCGTAAAACCCGTTTCTTCTACCCCGTTTTTCTCGATTTCTTCTATCGATACAAGGTGACGTATAACTCAAAAAATAAACTTTTCGTATTTTTTATGAACTCAAAAGAGTAGATTGCGTTGCAATCTTTCAGTCTTACACATGTGAGATTGAAAGATCAAAAAAGCTTGCCCAACTATTGAGTCTTGCATTATTGGCAGTCAAACAGCGAAATTTCGCGAGAAATTGTAATCTACATTTGCGCTTGGGCTTTTAAATCAGTAATAAAAGGCTTATTCAACCCAGAAATCTGTTTTAAATTATTTTAGGTGTATTTTTTAAATTGAGTTCAACCCTAAAAAAATTCGGTTTACAAAACAAATTAAAATACAAAGGATTGCTTCTTAATTATTCAAAAGGATATGGATACAAAGGATAAGGATACAAAAGGATAAGGATACAAAAGGATAAGGATACAAAGGATAAGGATACAAAAGGATAAGGATACAAAGGATAAGGATACAAAAGGATAAGGATAAGGATACAAAGGATAAGGATAAGGATAAGGATAAGGATAAGGATAAGGATAAGGATACAAAGGATAAGGATACAAAGGATTGCTTCTTAATTATTCAAAAAAATTAGCAAAAAACGTGGCAGTTATCCGGAAAGTGCTCTGGAGCTCCAGTAATAGGAACTCCGAGAAACATCACTATGGAATTATACGTCACCTTCTTCTATTGATTGCCGTATAAGCTCCCGCTCAGTATCAGGCAAACCGACAGCAGCTAAAAACAATTTTAAAAATCAGACATAAAGCTAAAATAGGACACGTTTAAAAAACTATTTATATTTTTAATGCGAACATCGATTATAGGTAAAATACTCGTAGCTGTGAACGCAGGCGGGGTTTAATTTTTGCCTTTTTTATGAAAAAAAACACTGTTTTCAATGAAAATTCAAAAAAATTCATTACTAATATAAGATTATTTTATATTATTAGATGTTAGTGTACAGAAGTCTATTGTATATGTATGCATTTTGTAATCAACGCTTGTATTTTTGTTTAAATTTTGTAATGTTATACGTTTAAAATCGATTTTGGTTAAGATTATTAAATGTCAAGTTGACATTTAACCTTGCCGTGAAATACTTGCTGCCGTCTATTTTAACGGCGCAGAGTAAAATGAATAATTTCAACTTATTTCCGGCCAGTGGTCCCTACGCGCAAAAGAGAGAATGCGTACTGTAAAATTGCTTACGTACTCGCGAAATTGCGAACTGATTTCGGATTTTACAATTTCAAGTAAAGTTGCAAGCGTGCCTCTACATGATTTCTGCTACCTGATTAGCATAAATCATGATTACGCTGATTAGTCGATTTAGAAGACGAAAAACAATTCTGTGCGATTATTGGAGTATACAAAAAGGGACGACGAATTTACCTATAACGCTGAAATCGGTACAAATACATATCAAATGAAATATATACAATTATCATAGTGTAACAAAATTTTAATAAGTTTTAAAACGTTAGTTTTGCTTAGGTTTTTTTTTCAATTTGTCAACAAAAAAAAAAGATTTCTGGTTCTTCTATTAAAATTTAGTTATGTTTCTATCTTCAAAATGTGAATCCATGCAATTCCGTGAGTGTCTTGACCTAAGTATTGTATCACAAACAGTCCTAAGCTGTGAAACAGCGGGTTTCACTGCTCACTGCTGCGCGAAAAAAACCCGGATTTACAGCGCAGGGCTCATACAGAAGTTGAGTTTATGTTGGAAAATGTTGTATAGAAATGACTACGGACAATTGCCATAGATGTTTTTGGGGGGACAGAGGGGTCCACCCCCCTAGAGCCAAAATTTTGGGACTCCCCTCCTCCCAGGAAAATTCCAGTCAACGACGGAGCTTCTACACAGCGACTCTACCCGGACCGGAATGGATTCATCCAGGAAGGGGGCCAATATCGTTCAATCTTTCCACAACACAGAGTTTTCTTTTTTGTGCCTGACTGCATCTATTTTTTCCTGCTAAGCGGCAGCCATCTTGGCTGCCGCAATTACTGATGGCGACGTCCGGAGTCATTTATTCCAACCCCGGCCCGCCAAAAACTAATTTTTTGTGCGTGCACCGCGCACTGCAGCAAAAACGTTAACCGAAACAGTGTCCAATGTAAAAACTGGCTGCACTTAAAATGCTCTAATCGAATCGAAACAGCCTAAAAAACTATAACCAAAATTTTCTCTGTAACAGATGCATTCCAGTTACTCAATCGCCGACAACCACTAATGACTCTTTTATAAACATTTTGCAATTTAACGCCAATAGAATTTTCAACAAAATACAAGAGCTCACAAACTTCTTTGTCAAAAACAACATTCTTATCGCTGCTATCCGAGAGTCCAAACTTTCTAGTAAATCTAAAGACCCCAAAATCGCAAATTACACAACAGTCAGGAAAGATCGAGATTCAAATGGAGGCGGCCTGCTCTTTTTCGTTCACCAATCCATCAACTTCAAAACTTTGGATATACATCAAAATGACCCCCATGCAGAAATACTTGGCTTACAAATTCTTCTCAACAACTCCAATCTTTTAATCTTCAACATTTAGATTCCTCCATCCAGCTCTTGCAATTCCAACTACCAACCAGACATCAACCATCTCCTCAAATATCATTCTACTAGGAGATATTAACGCACACCATGGCCTCTGACACTCAAGCCTCACAGACGCCAGAGGAGACTACATTGCAAACATCATAAACAACTCGAATATGGCATCACTAAACAAAAACACTCCAACACGCATTCCATCTTATGGAAACCCAACATCTCCAGATATCTCCTTAGTCTCAAACTCACTCCTCACCTCAACAGACTGGCATACACAAACGACGTTAAGCTCAGACCACCTCCCAATAATCGTCAGCATTCAAACTACTTCGACAATAGCTCCAACAACTAGGAAAACTTTTACAAATCTCAACAAAGCCGACTGGCCCAGTTATACAAATGAAATAGAAGCAAAATTATCCAACATTCCCAAACCAACAGAGGTCAAACGTGATGAAAAAATGTTTAGATTAATCTCGAGCAAAGCTTCCGCGCACAACATCTCTGCCGGTTGTCGCAAAAATTTTTAGCCCAACCTTACTCCAAAAACAATTCAGCTCATCAAAGAGCGTGATACACTTCGCCAAACCAATCCACACTCCGCCCGAATACAAGAGCTTAACAATAATATTCACAACCGAATTCGCTCGAACGCCACCAAAAATGGCACTCTTTTTTGGAAAACTTCAGCCACAAAGTCAAACCCAACAAAACTCTGGAAAACAATAAAATCACTGGACAATAAATCCTCACCCTTACCAAATTCAGCGATTAATTTTAATGGAATTCAAATCAATAACCCTCCAGAAATGGCAAACGAATTCAACAAACAATTCACAACAAATAAACCCTTTAAAACTCAAAAGAAAACCGTAACTTTTTCAGAAATATTAAAAAACTTACCCAGGATCCAACCAAAATTACAACCGCAGAGGTCGAAAAAGCAATAAAAACAGCAAACAACTCAAAAGTTTTTGGTCCAGGCAATCTAACCATATTTCACTTCAAAAATCTCGCTCCCCTCGGAATCAAATGCTTAACTGATGTGTTCAACCTCTCTTTTAAAACAAACAGCATATCAAACATCTGGAAAACCTATTCATAATACCACTACTAAAACCTGGAAAGGATCTCAAAATTTCAACCTCCTATCCAACCGATCCTTCTCTAACATCTAAAACAGCACCCAGATCAGCATGGATTCAAACCCAAACATTCAACAACCACTGCCCTGCTTCAACTTACAACTGACATAGCCACTGGATTCAACTAAAAAGCTCCACCCAAATGCTCAATAGTAGCCGCTCTGGATCTCACCAAGGCATTTGAAACAATCAGCATCGATATTCTAATAACCAAAATAACCAACAGCACACTTTCAGCCTACCTCATCAGATGGCTGAGTGGTTACCTCAGAGGCACAACCAGCAAAACAATTTTCAGAGACTCAACTTCTAAAGCCAGGATAGTTTAAACAGGAGTTCCCCAAGGCTCCGTAATCCCACCAACTCTTTTCAACTTTTACATTTCAGACCTACCTCCACCTCCAGCTAATGTCAAAACAGTCTCCTACGCTGATGATACCACAGTTTACTCCACCAGAAACAAGATTACTGAAATGGAACTCGATCTCACCAACTACCTCAACATTTTAAATCAATATCTGTACAAAAACTATCTCAAATTTTTAACAAAACAATCAACAGTCACTATTTTTTCCTCCTCATCACAAGAGTTTAACTACCACCCAAAGTTGACCATAGACAACAAACTTTTGCCGCTCGCTAACCAAAAAACCCCAAAATCCTGGTTGTTACTTTTGATCCAAAACTAACATTCCATAACCACGCCACCAACATAAACAACAAAGCATCCAGGCGCAACAACATTCTCAAAGCCCTGGCTGGCACTAGCTGGGGCCAACAAAAAGAAACAATAGTTACCTCCTACAAAGCAATAGGACGCCCAATTCTAAACTATGGAGCCCCGATATGGTCACCCAATCTATCAAAATCTCATCTTCAAAAACTACAAACAACACAAAACACGGCTCTCAGGATAGCAACCGGCTGCCACAAAAGGGCCCCAACTGGCCATCTACACCAAGAGACCAAGGTCTTACCAATAACCACACCAACCTTCTCTCAACACAATTTTTAGCAAAAACCATGCAGCCAACACACCCATCGAAAAAAATCACAGCCAATGATCATAGACCAAGAGAGATGAAACATACCCTCCAATCAAAATTTGGACCAACAGCTAAAAGTTTCTACAACCACATGCTCACAGAAAAAACGATACAATCAAACATTCACACACATATTTCGTCAAAGAAAACATTTCGCAACTCTAACCTAATGCGCTACTAAAAAGAAAACCGCCACCAATCGACATAAGCGAGCAACAACGCCCCAGGAAGTCAAGAACCTTCCTGACACAACTTTGATCCGGACACTGCCACCGCCTTAACTTGTTCAAATCCAGAATTAACAACTCCATTAAAAACGAATGCCCTCACTGCAGTGGTAAACCTCATGACATTAAACACCTTTTTGCATGCCCTCAAAAACCAACGACACTCAAATTAGAAGATCTATGGGAAAGACCAGTGGATGCGATCAGGTTCCTTGAGGCCATCACTTGATATTCAGGCCATGAACAACAACAACAACTAGAAAAATTCCAGCCCCCCCTCCCTCCCCCCAAAGCTCGAGGACGGTCCGGCCTGACCCTAGTCCCTGGTCCCCCTAGCGAGACTGACCCCTTTCCCCCCCCCCTCCCGACCAATTTAGAAGTATATTTTTTTATTTACTGTCAACAACACGGTTTTTTAGTTAAAAACAGTGTTTAAATACACTTTTTAGGCCTAAACAGGCTGTTTTAGTAAATAAAATTCAATATTAGACCTAAAAACACTTAAATTATTGATTTAAAAAAACTTTGTTAAAAAATCGGACCCCCCTAATCCCCCTAAAATCTCGCGCCTGGGGTCGAGCTCCCTAAAAAGCCAGGGGAGTCCAGACCTCCCAGGACCCCCCCCCTTAAAAAATTTTGGCCTTCCACCCGGGGGTGGACCCCTTCCCCTAGCGGACCCAACCAAAAACATCTATGTCAACAATTGCAGTGTTCTTTTTTCGTGTGCATTCACTGAAATAACCACAACAACAATTTTGCGTAATATTTAACCGATAAATTTTGGAAAAATATTTTTTAACATCCGTTTTAAGAAGAAATAACTTAGAACCAGAAGTGGACAGAGGGTGGATTACACAAGTTGATGAGAATTTTTGACAAAAATTTTTTCAGGTATACTCTTTAAAATCCTAAATGCTACTCACTTTACTTATGCGTAGAACGGCTGGTAAATTATATCTTTCAGCTCAGTTCTGTAAAGAGTTTCGATTCGCGTGACAGTTTGTGGGCGCACTAAAAAGCGACTGCACTGTCGCAGAGAAAAATTTATTTTTTATCACAGTGAAAACTCCTCCGCAGCAAAATTCACATTCTTGCAATCAAAATAAAAGCATTCATGCACACCACGGTTTCATTACAGTAGATTAATAAAAATAAAAGAATACCAGCTCACCGGTTTAAATGTGTAAAAAAAACTAAAAAATAATGAAAATAATTAAATAAAAAAATACCTGTTAACACCGCAGTTTGTAGCAGATTTGGCTCCAAGTGGCTGTGGTGACTCTGGTGACTGTGTTTGCTGTGATGGCTTTTCAAGCTCGCCCGTCTAATGCTGCTCAGGTGGTGCATTTCTCGGTTTAATGAAGCC
Organism: Microlaimidae sp. YZB2_3; assembly: GCA_030248175.1. NCBI lineage: Eukaryota > Metazoa > Nematoda > Chromadorea > Desmodorida > Microlaimidae > Microlaimidae sp. YZB2_3. The sequence goes on along the minus strand of JASAMX010005049.1, from coordinate 11,397 downwards.
ACCGTTTCCTCTTTCAGATTGCGATCGTGAGTTTTGTAATGGCGCTAAAAAAGATAATAATTATAAATAAACAATCCAAATAATGATAACAAACGAGTGCCAAATTTAATAAATGTTTATTACGCTAAACACATCGAAATCTGTAATGTTTTGTAGCGCATTACGAGTAAATAATGTAAACCTATATGGATTAAAAATGCTCTGAGCCGTTTTAGAATTTTATTGTCAAATTGCGCATAATCAGTTAATTGCGCATTTATATTACATCTTCTTGTTGCACATTATATAAATAACATCGAAACAAAAACACCCGTGTAGTTAAAACTTTATTGTTTAAAAAATAATCCTAAAAATTTTCTTTATTGAGATATTAGGACGTCAGCAATTTACCAATAACAAAACTATTTTTATCATGAAAAAAATGTAAAATTAAAAAAAATAAATAAGTAGGAAAAACAATATTTTGGCACAAATAAGCAATGAAGTTATACGCTTAAAAAAATCTCAAAAGCGCTATTACAGCCGTCTCTAAAATTTGGAATTACAGAGAGCAATCGCTAAAATTGGAAGACTATGCTTGTACTACACCCTCTCAAAATAGTGGATTCTGCGGAAAAAAAACCACCATATTTCTAGCAGTTTTGACCAGTGATGTTCCTACCCTCTCTTTAATACTTGTTTTGCAGCTCTTACCATAAAAAAACATATTCAATCTTAAAACATGTTTTAAGTTATTCTGTCCGCATTTTTAAGACTATTTTTATTGTTTTTAATAAATTTTTAATAATATTTATTTTCAAAAATTTTGACAAAATAATCTACGGCTCTTTAATTATTCATGATTATACACCAATAATAAAGCCGAGCTCTTGAACTTCATAAATTCTTCGGAGCATCAAAAAAGGGTTTTCTGCCCTGTTCAAGAGCTCCGGAGCACATAACTTATTTTAATCACTTACATTTTTATAATAGGGCGTGTTGAGAATGTTTTGAAAATTAACGAAATCCTCCGCCGTTTCCAGCTTGAATCCCACGTCTGGTACTGCATTCCGTCTCTGTCTTAATTGCGTTTCTAAAATAATGTCTAACTTTTAAAATTATGTATTTAAACTAAAAATTTAATAAAAAACTATTAATGATTTCTCTGTTTTTTTTTTTGTGGTTTTTTTACAAATTTAAACTTATATTTCTCGGTTTCTTTTGAAAACCGTAATTTAAGGTTATATTAATATTATGCGTATTTCAATATGAACACTTTGCGTTGAAACATAAACATTCCTATAATAAAACTTTTTGAAACATGTTTTTTCGTAGATTTGTAAATAAAGTAAAATTTACTTCTTTTTTGCTCAGCAATTCTGTTAGGTAAATTTTCTTGAGCATCCAGTAGTTGATTACCAAACGAAGATGGTAAGGCACTTCTAAAAAACCATTTTCTTGCAAAACGAGACGGTTCATAACAAAACACAAGTGACCTTTGTGATTTACTCTTTGCCACGCCCCCTTCTTATTCCATTACCCGACGTCAGAAAACAAAAATATACACTAACTTTTTTACAGCTCATTACAACCTTTTTTAGGGTTATATAAGCTTTTTCGTATAAAGATTCAGTAATGCTTCCGTTTTTCCACAGTAAAATACCGGAGGTGTAAGGGCTACAGCTAAGCAGCAAAAGGAAAGGGTTATGGGTTATACCCCAAAAACTTCAAACTGTTTATACCATCATCCTGTCCTATTATTGCAGGTTGGAATTCTATCGTATAAATTTTCCAAAGTTTTGATGCATCCGCCTTACAACGCTTATTGCACCTCATACAAGCCCAAAAATACAAATTTTCCTCATTGGAGATCTTTAATGCATCAAAGTAAAAATACAATAAAGGTAAACCCAACGTGGCTGCAACAGTTGTTCGTTGGATCAAAAATTGCCCCTCAAATTACGAGAATTTGACGTCATTTTATCAGCCAATTAGATTTGATTTAATATGGAGTATTTGTTTATATATGTGTTTTCGATTTTGATTCTTCGATGATGTCGTGGCACAATCGGTTAAGGTGTAGTCACTTTGACAGGAGTGAGGAAGTACGTCCAATCCTCATGAAACAACAAAAACATCATTTGTTTCCTGCTTTTTGTCAAATTGTCGATTTTTTCGTCATTTGGATATTCTAACATATAATGCTAATAATTCACAAACAATTTTTATGTGATTAAAAAACCGCAATTTTTGCTATGTTCTGCAATTGGTTTACTACTGAACGCTTTGCAGAATTTAGTTTATAAACTATAATTTGCACAGACGCATTGAATTTTTTTAAAATTGCTGATCTTGTGTGAACGAAAAAATTTCTCCACATAAAAGTCATGTGGGCGTGTCTAAATTAATCACGTGAGCAAACTGTAGCAGCTATGTTTGGTTTACCTTTAGTTTTTAAATAAAATTTTACCTTACTTTACTTACAATGAATTCAAATAAAATAACCGTTAATTTGAAAGCACAAAAAAATCCAAAAAACGTAAACAATTTGCTAAAATGATTTTAAAAAAATTGTAAATAAACTAATATTAATATTTTATTTTTAATAAATACTTACTTGTCAATGGCACTTAATTGTGTTAAAAATTCGTCGGGTCTAGATCCCAGGACCATTTGGCTCATATTCCTTCTTTAACATTAATTAAAATTTTAAGTAAGTAAAATAGCAATTCAATTAAATTACATTTTAACACATAGCAAATATATTACATATATTTTGTTTAAATAATTAGAAATATAGACCACAAAAAACAGAAACTATTTTTTAATAAGCACAACGCAATTTCAAAAATATCTAATGTTTTTTCGAAAATAGCATTATAAACACGGCACAACTTACTTTTTAGCAAAATTGTAAAAAAAAATTTTGTAAGTCGGAGACTTGTTTTCGAGTCGACATGTCGCATTTTTCTATAGTTTTTTCTAGAAGGACGCATTTTTGTTAATCTATCGTAGAACTTGTTTTTTTTACAATTTTGACTAGTTTATTTCATGTCATGTCACCGCTTGTCGAAGTTTTAGAGCGGTGGCAAAACGCTCGTCTGCGGTACTAAAGCTTGCAAGATCAAGTCCCAGCGAAGACACAAAAATAGTGATATCCAGAGTCCAGACCTGTGCACCGTGGTTTTATTCAGGGAGGGGGCAATTCCGAAATTAGGGGAGCACATGGGGCAAATATTTTAAAACGGGGGGAGAAAGAAAAAAAGGAGAGAAAAAACAAGAAGAAAAAAAGGGACAAAAAGAGCGAAATTTAAGTAAAACTAGGTCTACAATGGCTTAAATGCTTTAAAATAGACCAAAAACTGCGAAAATTTAGCAAAAAAAAGTTCAAAAATGGCGCAATAATTTTTCAGTACATTTTTTTCATTTTTTTGGCACAGGGAGGGGAGGGCACAACCACTAATATTAAGGGGGGCATTTCCAAACCGGTCACAGGCCTGGATATCATATTGATATTGTTATTGTGTATTGTTGGTTATGCAATTAGTGCTACTTGTCAGTTTTTAAGTGATATAAATAAATACCTTTTAATGGATAAAAAAATACAATATTGTGAGGATAAAAATTTAATTGTAATTTTTGTCAATTTTTTTATCTAATAAAGCTGAAGTTTGGTTTCTACGACAAACCGTATTTGTAAAAAACATATTCTGCTGCTAAAAATAACAAAGTATCATCTGATAATAAATAACACAATTTAAAATTTAGATTTGGTGACAAAAGCTAAACGTTATTTGAACTTTAAACATAAATTTTATGAAAAATATACTGCTATTAATTATTTTAAAATATACTTATGATATAAAATCTTACTGCATATCCAGTTCTGTGCAGGTTTGCACCACTCTCATACCCCGTTTAGTCGGTTTGTTTTGCAAAGCTGGGCGCAGAAATGTTTGACTGAGATGCTTAACCAGCTCCTTAAATATCCATTTCAATTTTTTGGCATTAAATGCCTACGATACCATTAAAAATTTTAAATAAAGAGCTTTTTTGAAGCAACACTTAAACAAAGAAAAATGCAATGCGTCAAAAAACAAATCGGCAAAAAATTGTTTGTAACTTTGATTTCTGTTAAAAGTTGAATATAAAATGATAGCAGTCAAATGCAATAGGTACAAAATATTTTCAATTAATTTAAAAATATTTTAAAGGTATATTATAATTTTAGAACCGTAAATTTTTTTCTAAGGAAAATGTTTTTGTCTATTGTAAAATAAATACCTGATAATTCAAAAAATTGTTTAATTTAATAAACTTTCAAAAATTACCCTAAAATAATTCGTCCCTTGATGCTTCGTGATTTCTTCAATACCCGCATTGACATGTTCAATAAGCTAAAAATTCATCAAAAATGAAACTTTTGTTAACTCTGTTGGAATTTTTGGTCAAAACCGCTGCGAATTTGCAGAAGGAATTCCGCGTAAGTGCTGCAGAGTTTTAAACTCGGCGTTCGGTTGGCGACCGGCACTAAGTTTAACACTGATCAGCGGTGGCGCAGAAACTATTCTGTGGATTTGCAACGGAAAAAATCCCACAGGGTTATTAAGCAATAACTTCTCATAGTCTTGACGCAACTGTCGTTGTCGTTTATGTTTAAAAAGTTTGACACCATAGCAAAAGGATTCTTAGGAAAATGCACCGCAATGGCTTGACGGTTGACGCAATATATAGTCAAGTTTGGTAAAGAGATACTAAGGTTGAACGCTGGAGATTAGTATTACAGACTTAATTTTGTCCAAATAGGTTGTTTTCTACACAAGAAAAGTTATGTAGCCATGCATGTTAACTATTTGCAGATATCTATATCTGTGATATAACTACTCATGATTTATATCAAGATATAGCATATTTTGATCCTGCGTTAGACAAAATAAATTTTATTATTATTATTATTATTGGCTCTCTTGTAATTAAAAAGCTTTTCGCTGTGAGTATATATGACCAAAAAAATGGTATTAAAGATGATGTACTAATATCGAGGAATAATGTACTAATATTAGAGCCAAAACGCAATGAAAAATGAATTTTAAAAGGATTTACGAGTAATACTTTAAGGCTTTTGTACATTTGCCGTAACATTTAGCTTTTTGTCGCAGGAAGAAAGAGAGATTTTTGTTATATTATTAGTAGTGATGCCTCGAGGAGCTTACGTCAGGAAGCTTCGCTCTATTTTTGTGAATAATTAAGGACAAAATAATAATTGTTTTATAAAAAATTAGAAGAAGAAGCAAAAAATACCCTAGGCCTTACTTTTTGTAATATTTAATAAAATCATAGTTTCAGCGTAAATCAGACCTGTGCACGGTGTGGAAATGCCCCGCCCCCATTTTTTGGAGGATTTCCCCCCCCCCGTTTTATCGCCCCTCCCCCCCGCCAAAAAATGAAAAAGTACCCTAAAATTATGACGCCATTTTTGACCTACGATGACGCCATCATCGCAATTTTTTTTTTAGTCTATTTAAATGTATTTTAAGCCATTTCAGACCTATTTTTACCTTATTTTTGCTTTTTTGTCCTTTTTTTCTCTTTTCCCTTATTTTTTCTGTTTTTTTCCCTTTTTTTTCTCTTTTTTTTCTTTCCCCCCTGCTTGCCCCCCCCCGTTTCAAAAAAGTTGCCCCCCGTGCCCCCCCGTTTTGGAATTGCCCTCCCCGTTTAAACCCCCCGGGGGGGGCAGTGCACAGGTCTGGTAAATAATAAAAAGATTTACAGAAGTGTTGATTTTATAACGGTTTTCAGTTATTCTGCCATACGAAAAGAAAAATTTACAAAATAATTATACATTAACTTACACTACGGTTCAACTCAGCATACACCGGTGCTGAACTTTTGCTGTCTTTCTGAAGGCTGATCCTGAGCAGTCTTACCAGCGGTTTAATAGTGGCTCCCTGAAAACTTTTTATTATACTTTTTCTTTATTATTAATGATCAGATAACAGAATTAATATTATACTAAGCATAGTCTATGCATAGTTTAATTCTACTGTTTTCATCATTTCATATTTTCTTTTCTTTTTTTTCTCTTTTTCTCTTTTTTATCAACAACATCAATTCTGCGACTTAATTGTCACCAATATGAAATACAATTCTAACAAGATATCAACAAACATAGCTATCTGATATGACTTTAAAGGCCCAAAAAGAGCGCTTATTTAAGTCAGTTTTAAAACTTTTCTTGAATGCATCCAAAGAATCGACAGTTACTTGAGATGGGAGTAAGTTGTTCCAAGGTGTAACCACCCTATTTGCAAAAAAAATTTCCTTGCATTAATTCGGCTTTCTTCGATGGTCAATTTAAAGGGATGACCACGGGTGGGCTGCAGGTTAAACTTGAAAAAATTAGCAATTAATTCTTGGTTCTTAGTTAGTTATTGGTAATTAAAGCTAAAATCTTCCAGGCTGAAATTAAGGGCGTAACCGCTCTCCGCCAGGAAGAAATAAACAATAAACTTGCGAGCGGGAAAAATTTAAAAAAAAGTTTTCAACGGTTATGTAACCAATTATTATTTACTTGCGTCATGTGTTTCTCTGCACGTGATATTTTCTCAAAAAACGAGTGGTTACTTTACCACTCATCTATTCTCACCCTGATAGAATTTATCTTTAGTTCTTAGTTAGTTCTTGGTTAATTAACAAATTAGCTCTTGGTAATTAGCAAAAAATGTTCAATGCATTATTTTATTTATGTTATCCCAAGGGTTTATTTCAGAAAAATGCACCCGAGTAAAAAAGATTTCACAGATGGTGATTTTTTAAATGTGTTGCAGATGCCAAATAAATGGCGTATAGTAATACCAAAAATATTATGTAATACTCTATATTATATTAAGGAAAAATATGGCACTCAGTCTCAGAAGTGAAACGATTTGGTGCCATTTTTTGAGCACTGCCATTACTTGTAGTGCGCTAAAAATGGCAAAACAACTGTTCTTATTGAGGCATGTGTCGTGTAAATGGGCACCCTTAATATATTATATAGTATTTATTATATATTTTTGGTAATACAAACATATTATTGAACTTTTTTAGCATTTTAAAAATTTGTTACAATTTGTAAGTTAAAAAATTTGTTTAACCCGTTTTTGTTAAAACACTCGCTAAGCAAGCACTGTTTTTATTTAAATTTTACAGCGGATAATACTGTTTTTTGAGCAAAAGCAAGATAGTTTTGGTAAATTTACTGCTAAGCGAAGCCAAGCGGAAAATTCTTGAATTTGGGCTCCATTTTCATAATCCATGATGGCACAAAAAAATTTTAAAGATCAAACTGAGCGATCAGCAAGGCTAGAAATTTTTTGAATTTTAACTTTTTAAAAATGCTAAATTTTATTATTTGGCGTTCGTTTCATCCCTTCTCTGCCATGGATACGTTCTTCCCGGTTCAATTAAAAACAACACCAAAAATATTACTTGAAAAAATAAAAACAAACCAAAGAATAAATACCTGAACAAAAACAGTGAACAATATTATAATATAGGTAGCGCACATGAGCATATTTTTCTTTGGACGGGATATTAACTTATCATCGAGAGCAAACACCAGTGAAAAAGATACAGCACCTCTTAAACCTATAATTATTGTTTAAGAAACAACACTCTTTTTCAAACTTATACCTTAAAAGGACATAGTCCAAGGGGAAAAATTTAAAAAAAAATCTGAAGGAAATTTTTAAACTTGTTCATACTTCATCCAATCAACAGCTTCAAAGGACGTTTGGACAAGCCAAAGTTGTTCATTGGAAAATCCAAAGATTTCGTAGAATTGCCTATTGAACAAAGTATGAACGCTTCTTTAAACGTTGTCCAAAGCGTCCAAAACTGTTTAAAGCGCAAGTTAAAATATTTCAAATTCGTTTTGGCTGTCAAAAAAACTTTTGGATTGTCTAAAGGACAACTTTAGATTGTCCAAGCAAAGGACATCTTTGGATTTTCAAAAATTGTCCTTTAGACTTTATCCTTTGTCCTTTGTACTATTCTTTGAACTGTCCTTTGGACTTTTCAATTTGCACTTTGTCCTTTGAAGTTTGTTTTTTTAGCTTTGTCCTTCGGACAAAGAATGAACAAGACTAAAACATTGTTCTTTGGACTTTGTCCTTTGAACACTTTGGACGGAGTATGAATCAAGCTTAATTTGGTATTTTAGAAGCAATATTTACATCGACTCACAACCTATCTGTTGCAAAATTCAAATATGACAATTGGCCGACATTTTATTATTAATAAAAACTGAAAGAAGTCTGAGCTCTTTTTAATAAAAGGTTAGGCGTAATATGTATAGCTACGCTTGCACCAATATTTATTTCTAATGGTCAAAAAGGTAAGGTAGCGCTAGCGCATAATAGGATTATTGCTTAATGAGAAACAAAATGGACAACCGTAGTTTTTTCACTAAGTCGAACCAAACTTCATTTTTATCTTTCAAATTTATATAGTGCTTCTAGCGAAATCGTATTTGTATTACCTCCGTAACCCATAATCAACTGTTCATGCCACGATATCGATCGAAATCCACTCATAAATATGTTTACAACTCCCGTTATTAAAAACACAACTAAAAATTTAATAAATTGTTACGTATGCTACTATTACGATTTAATATTTTTTCACTTTTATTAATTTCATAGGACATTTCGGACTTGAACAGAGTTCATCTTCAGTTAAAAAAACAAATTAGAATAAAGCTAAAGAATGAAATATTAAATAAAAAATATCTATATTATAATATAATATAAAACACGGCACATACAACACACACCATACAATTGCAATAAATAGTTATGAAAAAAACTGAAAAAGACCTCTGTTTGAAGCAAAACTTCTTATAGAGCTAATAAAAGCGACATTTCTTGTTCTCCAAATTTCAATTATTACTTCTTTTATATTTTTATTATTTGAATACAAAAAATATGTGAACACGTCACAAAAAATATTTTTATTTTAGCAGAATGATCGAAACTGGAAAAAATTTTCCAATATGAATATTTCACTAACAGTACGGATGGTTACCAACCGTACTGTTAGTGAGATATTTAGTTGGTTTAAAGATAATTAATATTAATATAAATTTACCATTGAATTTTTAACACTAATATGACTTTTTGTATAAATTAACCGTATTGTTAGCGAAATATTGTACCTGAAAATTTTTTCCCGTGTAGGTACATCATTTTTAAACAGACTTTAGAATATAATTTATAATATTTTTCTTTAGTTTTAAAATCTAACATTAAAAAAGCAAAAAATATAAGAAAAACAGCAACATGTGAAAAAATCAGGCATTTACGGGATCTGAAAAAAAAATCCGGAGGGATTAGATCAGATATAAAAATGGCCGGATTTACCGGATCGCTGAATCAAATAGGATATCCGGTCAATCCCTACTATAACATGATGTAAAGAGCATCAAGCGCTATAAATAAAACCGGGACATACCAATAAATTTTTGAATAAATTTAAAAAACGTATATAAGAAATGGGACTAAAAAAAACGAAACCTTATCTCGATTCTTATTTTTTCACCTATGTATTACTATAATAGTCCTTCATCGATATGGAATCCTAACACAAAATTTTTATGGTTTTTATTTGTGTGCCAATACTACAAATTTTTTGTTCAAAAATGCCAGCTAAAATTTATATTTGTAGAAAATATTTTATTTTTATCTACTTTGGAGTATATTCTATTTTTATCTGCGGATAGACCACATTCTTGTTTCTTAAAGAAACTCTGTCGTTGTTGTTGTTGTTGAATAACCTGAAACTTATCTTCCCTATGCAGATTATGCAAAGGGTAGGGGCTAAGACAAGCCAGGAGGGGCGAAAATGTTTCACCCCTATGGTTAAGACTATTCGTCCAACATTAATAAAGATGTTGGCAACCTTTACCGCTAGAGTGTTCACTACATGCAGTGTTCACCCATTCCGAGGTCTTTGTCTAAAGGATTTTTTTAAGTCGCGCCTAATATTGATCTTACTAATTAACGTCGTACATGGTCAGTATAAGTGTTCCTGCAAGGCCAGTGCTACAAACTCCACACACAATAGAGCTGTATTTGTCCACTGGTTTGCTAGATGGAAAACCGCCATGTGTGGCCGACATACAACAACAAACACTCTAGTCATGCCACGCTGGACACATTTCTATAAAAGAAAAGATCCAGCAACCAGGTTTAGGTGGTAGTAGAACCCGTAGGCCCGTTAGGTGCTGCCCGAAGGTAAGCACAGTCCTGGGGGTGGGTGGTGTGTTGTTTTGTGTGGGTTTTGTGGTGTTTGTGTGGTTGGGGTTGGGGGTGTGTTGTTTCTTGGTTGTGGTTGGGTTTTGGCGCCTGTGGCTCAATGGCACAAGAAACTCTGTCCGTTCGTCAAAGACAACAACCATATATTTGTGCTGGATCAAAGTTTACTAAACTACATCAACAGTTTCTACTCTACGTTAAAATCAATATACAAGATAAAAGCAAACGCAGCAGGACAGCACATACCTAAAAAACACGCAAAAAGACTCCTTACCAATAAATCTAACCGTGATAACGAAGAAAAGTGACAAGAATGAGAAGGAGGCGTTCCAATCGTACCAATATTCTCTTTGATTTATAACCATCACGCCAAGAATAATAAAAATCAATGATTCCGTCACGGAACTAAAATTAAAAAAATATTTTAGCCTTTACTAAAACCTAAAAAACGAATATTGAAATATATTTTAAAGTTTAAACCAAACAATTATATTCTGGATATTTATTCACCAGGGGCCTGTTTCATAAAATACTGGTAAATTTTACAAGTTTGTAAAATGGAGAAAAACACAAGTTTTTAAAATTACTGACTTGTAAATTTGAATGCAAAAAATATAATTTCGTTTTTTTGTTAGATTTACGTTAAATAACAAATAAATAACATCTTCAATTATTGAACTTAGAATTACATTTCTTTTTAAGTTTAAGTAGACTTTTCACAGATTTTTTAATATACCTCCACAAACCAACAAAAAATAATTCAAATTTACAACGGTATTTTTACTTGTATTTTTTACTTGTATTTTTCACTTGTATTTTCACTTGTATTCAAGTTTTTTTACAAACTTGTAAAAAAATCAAGTGAAATTGTAAAGTAAATTTAACCCTACTCGGAGTATAGTAGGGTAAATTTTTCTTTTGAGAACTTGTGAAAAATTACAAGTGGCCATAGTTTAAAACTGGAATAACTTTAAACACACAACACCTACGTACATGAAATTTTAAATAGTTTGCACATGGCATATAATCTTTTTTCATTTCAAATTTCAACGCAAATGGTTCAGAATAAAAAAAGTTATTGATAGACTTGAAATTTACGAATACCAGTATTTTATGAAACAGG
>JASAMX010005048.1:0-32035 GCA_030248175.1 Microlaimidae sp. YZB2_3 | reverse complement strand
AAGGCCAACATTTTTTAGGGGGGGAGGGTCCAGGGGGTTCGGACCCCCTGGCTGTTTAGGGGGTGGACCCCAGGTGCAAGATTTCAAATTTTTTTTTTTTGGGGGGGGGATGGTGAGGGGGGTCCGATTTTTTAACAAAGTTTTTTAAAATCAATAATTTAAATGTTTTAGGTCTAATATTAAATTTTATATACTAAAACAGCCTATTTAGACCTAAAAAGTGTATTTAAACACTGTTTTTAACTAAAAAACCGTGTTTTTGACAGTAAATAAAAAATTATACTTCCAAATTGGTCAGGAGGGGGGAAGGGGGGTCAGCCTCGCTAGGGGGGGTCAGGCCGGACCACTCTCGAGCTTTGGGGGAGAGTCCCCCCTGGTTTTTTTCTAGGAGGGGTCCAAAATTTTGGCTCTATGGGGGGTGGTCCCCTCTGTCCCCCCCAAAAAACATCTATGGTACGAGTATCTTGCGACGTTTTTGACTGACTCATTGTGTCAGAGTAACGACGTGTTGAAATACGTCATAAACTGGAAGACAGCTGAGGTGTGAACATTGCATGTCAGCTGTGAAATATTGATTTTATGCCAGGACTCTTTTGTGCTGCCCTCAGCGCTCGCAGAGCTTGGGCGCATGAACGCATTTTCTCCAGGACTCTTTTGTGCTGGTGGGACTCTTTTGTGCCAGGACTCTTTTGTGCCAGCTGCAATTTTTTTCAGGACTCTTTTGTGCCAGGACTCTTTTGAAGGTGAGCCGACGTGATCACGAATACTATATTACATTTTGAGGGTCCTTAAGGTCTCTCCGGACAGTTTTTATTGCAGAGCGTTCAGTAGTAAACCAATTGCAATAAAGAGCAAAAATTACCCATTTTTATTTACACACAATTTATTTTTGAATTATTATACTTATAGAGTATTATAATATTTTAAGATATTCAAATGACGAAAATTTGACTAATTGGCGAAAAGCAGGCAACAAATCCGTTTACAACAATGATATTTTTTTAATTTATGGGAAATAAATTTTTAAAATTATAAAAAAATTGTGGCCAAATATCTTTTACGTGGGAATCGATCTCGGGATCTTTCAAAAATTTGACGACGCGCTAACCGACTGTGCCACTGCTACCATGGTATCATGAGCTCTAAAAGCGATTTAAAAACTAACCCTCTGAAAAAAATCGATAAAACGTACGACGAAACTATTTATGCGTTAAAAAATACAAAAAATATTATGGCCTTCCAAAAATTATAAATTTCAATAGAAATATACTATCTGGAGCTTTAAATTTTACCAAATTAAATTAGCACGAATTTTTACCGAAATTTTAAAAAAATTAACCCCCATTTTTCACGGAAAATTGTATATTAAACCATAAATACAACAGTATTCAATTTAATTTTTACGTACGTGAAAAACGGTAACGGTGTCTCTCTATTCGAAGTATTTTTTTTAATAAATAGTGTGCAGTAAATATTTTTAAGGGTTTTAAAAAAATTTCATTGCAATTTGATTTTTAATATCAATTATTTCAATTACTTACAATAATATAATGAATGTTCAGCTTATAATCGTGATATTTCTACCTTTTAAACACTCATATAAATTTTTTAGTGAAATATTACTGTATTTCACGAGATCTTGTATGCCATAAATTTGCGATTTTCCATACTTAAGAAAACTGTCCGGAAAGACCTAAAAATCCTGACGTGAAAAAATGGTTTGGTGTTAGGTTTAGGTTTAAGGATAAATATTTAGCAAGTTCACTATTTCGACTGTAAGTTCCCTATTTGAGCGTGGTCTGTACAAAAAGCATGTAAACTGGAAAACTTCGGGTGAGCTTATCTCATTAACTGTGTGGTCGATGCATACAAAAACTTTATTAAAGTTAGTTATGCATTAATATATTTATCATCTAAATCAATTTTTTGCTAGTGAAATATGTCCACCTAAAAAATTTTTGAGTCCACATCCTTTTTGTACAAACCTTAGTTCTTTTGTTGCGCCTTTTTAAACTTATATAAAAATAGACATATTAGATTTTATATTTTTACTATTCTTTCGTGAATTTTATTTTATTTGATTTTTAAATTCTTAGCTTTAAAGTAAAACATTTTTTAATTTTTGCATCTACATTTCATAAATGCAACATGTCATAAACTGTAGTACAGAACAAGTGTAGGTGTAAACCGCAACAAATTTAACTGAGCATATGTCGTTAACGAGACAGTCTATTTGTATAAAAGCTTTATTCATTTACATGCAAGTACTCCGTGTCAGCCGTATGGTTTGATTGCCATAAAAAATTGCCTTGTGTTTTTAGCTCATTTGCTATAGACGCATCCCCCTTAACTAAGCTCCTCCCGCAAAATTTAGTAAATTACTATGTTAAAGTATGTCATGAGTCTCGAAAAGAAAAGTTAGAGTCAGTTAGATGCGCGTTTATGAAATGCGTACCTGAAAATTAAAAAAAAAATTTCCTACCCCGTCTCCTTCCCAAGTAAGGGCAAAAATATGCAGCATACTAATATCTATTTTTGGTAGTTGCCATACATTCTGCCCCAGTCAATCACCAACTTCGCGTTAGTTCGAGCTCAATTCAATAGTACCAAATTACAGTAATCTCGTACTATTAAGAGATTAGTTTAATTGGTAGTTTATAACCTTTGGTCCAATGGTCTGAGAAAACTGATGTAATACTTATAGTTTTTTTGAAGCACTGAATATTGGGTTTAGTGAAAATGGTCGGCCGCGCTTTTTGCATACTTAAGCTTATCATAGATCGATTCCCCACTAAGAAATCACTAAAGATAAATTCTACCAGGGTGAAAATTGTTAGGTGGTAAAGTAATCTCTCGTTCTGCTAGAAAATATCACGTGGAGAGAAACACGTGACACAACTTAATAATAATAATTGGTTACATCATCACAGACAATTTTTTTTATTAATTTATTTTTATGCGTTCATTTCTTCCTGACGGCGAGCGGTTACAACACCGTTAATTTCAGCCTGAAGGATTTTAACTTTAGTGGTGTTTTTATGGTGACGTGCAAAATACACATAAAAGTAGTGTAAATCCCCATGGCAAAATTCCCCATAACGTAGTACAAATTCCCTATAACAGTCAAAAATGCGTTTGCAAACTAAAATGAGCTAAAAAAACTAAGTTTTAATCATAAAAGCATTAAAAATGTTTTAATTTTTTCCTAAGCCTAAGCAAAGCCCTAAAATCAAGTTAAATTTTATCATATTAAAATTTTGTCGTATTTTCCATGTGTCAAAACTTAAAGGAAATATTGCGAACGCATTATTTTTATAGGGAATTTACACCATTTTAAGGGGATTTTGTAACGTTTATGGGGATTTTGGCCTATGGGGAATTTGTCCATGGGGTTTTTGTACGGACCCGTTTTTATATTGTTATAATACTTTTGTTATGTCCGTAGTGCTTGGTTTTGCAGTTCGTGCAGAGTAATCAATTCTGCACTTATTGATTGAAACAAAATAAGCTAATTTTATACGACGGTATGCCTTAAAATATTGAGCTATTGGTCAAAATTCTGACACGTAAACAATGAAACTGCGAACTTTTGATGTGTGCTTAATTGTTTTTTTTTCGTTGTTTAAATAATAACAATGTCTGTTTATATAGTTATATTTTAAAATGGCGTTAAATTTTTATTTCCCAGCTAACTGCAGAAAATATGGCAAGCAGCGCACTCTTGCATTAAATAACATACTACGCATATTTATTAAAAAAATTATGCAATTATTGTAAATTTTTAAATTTTAAGATATCTACTAGACCGATCAATTATTTTACATTAAAGAAAAACTTGATAAATACGGTGTAGATCAAATTTAAATAAATGAAAAAAATAGCATCAATATCTGATAGTTGATTTTCATTCGAACAAAAATTTTTAAAATGATTAATATTTTAAGTCTATTTGTATTAATTACTTTTTTAATTTCAAAATAAGCTTTGCATAAAAATTTTTATAAATAAGACATTTTCAACTACTAAAAATATTTAACTAGGTCAGATTTATATTAAATCGAAACAAACACAAAAGAAGTCTAAAAACGCAACGATACTCATACTATATTAACTGTATATACACAAATGGCACCACAGATTCACATCAATTTTAAGCAAAATAATGGCAAGAATACACGAAAAATGCAGGAGAGATCTGGTTTTAACCCTTTTAAATACACCAAACGCTGAGATCTTCAGAAAATAATACGCTTAAAAAAGTTAAAAGTATACAACTCGTAAAATTTTTGTAATGGGTTTAAACTAAACACTGAAAATTTTAAACTAATTAAGTTCATTTATCACTTTTAAAATAAACCGTTTAACCAATACACGACAAGCATACTTTTTTGACTTTATTTTAAAGGTATCAGAAGCATCAATGTATTTTAGGGTTATTTAATTAGAAACAAACATAAATAATAAACGCGAACGCCAAATTAAACAAGGCCAACATGACACAGGTATAGTATACACAACGGTTTAAAAAAACCATAAAACGTACATATTATTTAAATTATTTAGAGCATAAATAATTAATAAATTTAAAAAAAATACTTGCGAAGAATCACACTAAAAGTCATTTATATTTTTCCTTTTACCATTAGTAATTTTGTAATTAAAATATGTGCATTGACTAATTATCTTATTTATTGCAAGCATTGTTGTAATTTTAAGTTAGTTATTTAACTTAAATTATCAAAAGTTCTAAGTTTTAGTTAGGTGGTAATTAATTAAATAGGAATTTTATTTGAATGTTTTTGTTTAATTTTAAAAATTCAGCGACATTAATATATTATCAAAAATTAAAAGTAAACTATACTTTTATAAAATGACAAAACTCAAAAAATGCAATAGGTTATTAACATTGCAGTATAGTGATTTTTTTTGAAGGGGAGGTATAGATATTTTTTCTTCTGCGTTGAATTTTAAAAATCAGTCTTGTGTACATATATTTTCTTATATACCTAGCTTAAATCTGCCTGGATTAAAATTTAATAAAATGGAATACATTATAATATAAACCGTGGTTAGTGCGTCTTAAATATTTATATCACAGAATACAAGTACCACTAAGAAATATGCCTCGGGTACTAAAAGAAGCTCCATCACCGATATAATTGTTCACAAAACAAGAAAAATAAATCTACCTACCGTCTTCAGTAAAACACTGCGTTAGATTTTTTTATAGAGTAACAATGTTATTATGTAGCTCCAGAAAATGTTTAAGGATATGCAAGAAGCCAATGCGTGCTTACTTTTAAATAAAAACATTAACGTCGCCTTGGTCCATATTCCGTGTAACCTTAATTTCTGAGTTTATGTTTTTGATTTTAGAGAACAAAGGTAACTAGTGCTGGAATTTGGACTCGAAAATAGGAACTTGAAGCCGGAAGGGGGGATCTAGGGAGTAGAAAGTGTGAAATCTCTAAAAATACATGGTAAACCTAAGCAAAAGCCTAAATTTAACTCCAAATCATTTTTGTACTTTCGGGTCCAAGTTCCTATTTTCGCGGCTTCAAGTTCAAGAAAATTTCCGAGGGTTCCAACATAAGATCCCTGCTAATGGCTCCAAAGACCCTAAACTGTTTTTTTTATGTTTCCAGCAAGCATGTTTTAGAAGTAAGCATGCTAGGAATAAATACGCATTATAATTGGTTTAAAAAGGAAAATGTTATAAGAATCGAATGAATACCTGTCCGGTTTATAGTAATATTTTTATGTTTGTATTTCAGCAGTGTAAGATTTACAAATACTGTAATTGGCTCAGAATACCTTTAAAGCAGCGGTAAATATAATTTGATTATAAAAAAAAGTAATTCAAGCGAATAACGCAAAAAGCTAATTTTAGTTAAAATATAATTCCTTTTTCCCATTGGTAAATTGAGGCTCCCAATACCTTCTCTATACCCTCAACAGCGGACATCCCAAGTTTAAACATTTTGAACGACGTGTTTTAGATAAGTGAATGTATTTCATTCATGAAACCCTTTACATTGCCCAAATAAAAATTCGATTTTTCATGTATACTGATCTTTTAACTATAATAACTATATGCATTGCATAGTGGAAATTTAAAAAATTCTGAAAGTAAATAAAACCAACTAATCATTAAAGACGTAAGATATAAAAACAAGCTTGTTCTAAAAAATTAACAGGCCAAATGTACAGCATATGTTATTTTCTGGTCATCTGGGCTAAAATTGAGTTTTGTTTTTCTCATAAAGGAGCCTTATTTTTGATGTCGTTTTTAAAATTCTACAAAAATTACGCTTTGATCAACAAAGTTTTAGATATGAAATCATATATTATTTTAAATTACAATCGAAATAAATTTAGGAGACCATAAATTAAAAATCTAAAATTTTTTATCATAAATGGTTATAATAACAATATAGTTTTTTACTTTTTAACCTGTTATTTTTGCTATAATTCCAACAATTTATTTTAGTATTAAATTAAGCTAATACACATACTATAACACCGTACACTTTAAAAAAACTTGAAGATCAAAAAACGGACATGGTTAATATTGTAAAGTACAGTAATAAGCGTGTTAAAAACCCATTTTGTACCGTTAGTCCAGTACGTAAAATCCCGTTATAAAGTGAAGAACGTGCGTATATTTGGCTGACCATTCTTGATGAACCGGCCGACAAAACTAAATCGCACGACTTCAT
The DNA here is from genome assembly GCA_030248175.1 of Microlaimidae sp. YZB2_3. Lineage (NCBI taxonomy): Eukaryota > Metazoa > Nematoda > Chromadorea > Desmodorida > Microlaimidae > Microlaimidae sp. YZB2_3. The sequence goes on along the minus strand of JASAMX010005048.1, from coordinate 25,316 downwards.
AAAAAGCCTCTTACATAAAGCTCATGACTTGGGAGCAAAAAATGCGAGAAAAAGTTCGCTAAAGGCTGGTTCATACTTATGTAAAAACGTCCAAGTCCAAAGGACGTTTTTACATATGTTTATACGCTGTATTTGTCTTTTGGACTTAGTCCAAAGGACGTTTTTACATAAGTATGAACCAGCCTTAATTTAACAAAGAGAGTATATTGAATATATTTAAAAAATGCTGTAAATTGTGCACTTTGATGTTTTCAACTTTTTATATTAGTCTTTTTATGATTCCAAAATTTGTTTGACTTCGGAATTTGAGATACACTTTATATATAAAAAAACAAACAAATTTTGTTCAGGAATTTTTTTCTACAAATGATTAGTTTGCAATGTCGTATGATTTGATTAAAAAAATGTTAAAGATAAAACATTTAATATACTCTCTTTAACAAATTTTTCTAGTTTTTCTAGAATTTCCAAGTTTGCAACGTAGAATAACAGTTTCGAATATAAAAAAATACAGTAGTCACATGTTTTGCAGTAACTTATTCCAGACTTAAAGTAAATTCTTGGTTAATTACTCTATTCCATATATTTTTTTTATTAAAAATAGTGTATTGAATTTAAAAAAATAAAAGTTCTAAAAATTTAAAAACGCAAAAATATCGAGTATATTAACCAGATTAATCCTTCATTTTTATCATAAATTTGTTCAGGTGAAACAAAAATAGTTAATTATAAAATACTTTCAACTAAAAAGCACGTTAGTATATTACACAAACTTAATACTGATAAATAGTATCGAGTCATAATAATGAGAGTTAAAAACAAGAACTGTTCCAAACCAGTTTCATAAATCCAACTCTAAAACCTTGTTTCCTCCATTCAATAAATTAGTTTATTAAGCTTGAATTAACTTTAAACATGAAATTGCGACCAAAAAGTCTGTCAAATATCCAGATTGTTTTTTTTTCTTTTTCACACTAAAGTATAATCAAATAGCTTTTTCCGTCAGTTGTGAGTTTAATGAAGAAAACCTTTACAATTGTTAAAATTCTTCAGCTTGTAATATAAAGCCTTTACTGATCTGAATGTTAGTTTTTATAAAATTCATGGCTCTCTTTGCAATAAAATATGTTGTTCAAAAGTGAACGAGTCGAGTCTTAGGATTTTTTAAAGACTCTCCGATCTTAGGCAAAGGTCTGCCCAGTCCTAGGAAGATGAACTGTTCAATTCTGCGAGAAAGACTCCACTCTTTATATCGGAAGACGATATTTCATTGTTAGGAAGAGGCCTCTCCAATCTTACTTAGGAATTATAAGTCTTCGGGAAGTACACGTAGGCTTTTCAGCTCCGTACGAGCAGACGAACAGTTGCGAGCCTTAGGCGAAAGCGCCGACGATGTTAATATTGGTCGCGAATCGTCCTGGGGCTAGGGAGGAGTGAAAGTTGGGCTGAGGGGCGTAGGGGTTCGGATTGGAGACGTACGGAGATCCCATGCTGTGGAAGTAAGGCTTCATCTGCTCGCCGTAAGGGGGGCACAAGGCGTTCGGCGGAAGTCCTGAAATAGAGCAAATAAAAAAAAAACAATAAATAATAACAATATAATAAACAAACAAAATATATCGTGTGTATATCAGACGGCATGTGCCAGGTTCTTTATAATTTTAAGGATGAAGTCGACAGTGGTGATGTTTTACCCCTCCGGTATCATGCTACTGAGCTCCGGACATTTACAACGGAGGGAGCTCCGAAGCTCTGCTCCTTTATCGAGTGATTTCATGCCTATGTGCCTTTGATTTCTTTAATTTAGGTTGCTTGTAGAAAACTTGAAGTCAAAATATTTGAAATAGTGTTTTAGACATCAAAATTTAAGCTAAGCCATGGACATTAAAAGGTTTAAATTTAAATCATAAAATCAAGCTAAAAACGTATAGTAAATAATTAAACTTGAACTTTCCAAATGACACGACTTTAAATTCTCTCGGTTTCAAGCACCATGTATACTATTTTTAAATGACTAGAACCAGTGTTTTTATTTTAAAAAATTATTGTGATTTTTATGATTAGCAAAAGTTGAGGTGTATTGAAGTTATTTTTGATTTTTGCAGTATATATCAATTGAGGTAATACACTATAATTTATCATTTAGCAAATATCACGGTAGACTTTGCTTTAAAGCCCACTTTTCCAGTTAAATTAAAAAATTAAGGCTTAAAGCTAGACTCGAACCAGCAACCTTTCCTTACTATGGAAACGCTCTGCCGCTGAACTACCCAAGCCACTTTAAAATTTGGCTAAATTCATATTTTTTTATATAATACATCCTATTAAGAAATATCAAAATTTTTAAAAATATATACCGGGTGCTTTGGCGATCATTTCTGAGAACATTAAAGAAGTTCCGTTGAGTGTGTCTGAGTTTCCACGCTTCTTTTTGTTTTTTATAGAGAGCTTTCTATTTCTGGTTTGTATTCCTTCCTTTTTCATACTCATTGGCCTAGGAACCTAAACAAAACCTTTGCTTATATTTAAAAATAACAAATCAAATTTTGTGAGGACAATTAAATTGATAAATTAAAGTAAATATAAAAAAATATTCACAACATTCAACAAAAAATTCACTCAACACGCAAGGAATTATTTAATTGCGCTGAGTCAAATGGTGCGCAATGTGCACATGGTTTTGTCAGTTGACCCTAATAGTGAAACCCCTGTGCCTATAATTATTTTGGATGTTTATTTGTATTCAATATAAAAGTTTCAACGCAGAGCTTTTTTCGTATTCGCATTGTGGCTTGAAGCGCAAATCTGCGGAATGTTTGAGATTTTTGAATTGCAGTTTTGATAAAATTCTACATCAAAAAGAATTACGTTTGTCATGCTTTATAAATACTATTGAACAAGTTCGTGGTTTACTCGAGCCCGTAAACTGTTTGGATTTAAAAAAAAATTGCAAGAATTTTAATTTTTCATCGTCAAACAACAGTGTCTTTGTTTTTCAAATCGCTTTTCCACACGGGTCACCAATATTCTTTGCACACACACAAAAAAAACCAGTTTGGCATATAGTATAGTATTTTGCGCGGTTCAATACAAACAGCGAAGACAGATACATTTTGTGCCTGTCAAAAATTGTTTGCTTTCTTTTCCAGTTCGCTGGTATGAAAACGCCATTTTCCCATGTCGTGTGCGGAGTGTGGTATTTCGGAAAAAACCACTAATTAACGTGTTTTCATGTCGGTACACTAGAAAAATACACTTCCTCGCCCTTACTGTATACAATTTTTTTTATAGAAAAACTAAATTTCACAGGGCCGTCGTATCTGCAGAACGTCCCTTTCCATGAACTTTGAAGCGAAAAGCGGCAATTTGAAGCCCTAAAATGGATAATTGAACCCGTTTGTTTAGTCTCATAGCCCAAGGCTCCACGTTTTCTACTTATGCTTTATAGATTCTGCACACCTTTTGTGGGATAAAGGCCGTTGTGCAGATTATGGGGTATTTAGTAATTTAGAGCCGTAAGTAAGAAACTTGAAGACGTTGGAATGGAGCCGAGAACAATGGGAACTTCGAGCCTTTAAGAAAAAAATTCGTTTCGGCTTGCTTCGTTTAGGCTTAAAGACAAATTCTATCATAGTGAAAATAGATGAGTAGTGAAGTAACCACTCTTTCTTTGAGAAAATATCACGTGCAGAGAAACACATGACGCAAATAAATAATAATTGGTCACATAACCGCTGAAAACTTTTTTTCAATTTTTCTCGCTCGCGGGATTATTGTTTATTTCTTCCTGGCGGCGAGCGGTTACGCCCTTATTTTCAGCCTGGAAGACTTTAGCTATATGTAGGTATAGGTTTTAGCGATTTTTACGTTCGGCTTTAAGTTCTTAACTTACGGCTCTAAGTTCCTCACTTAGAACCTCCAAGTATACTCTATTTTTGGCTCCAAGTTCTCTCGGCTCAATTGACTTCAAATATCCACTGGGCAAAACTCATGTTCTAGAAATAACGCTCAAATTCCTAACCTATGCTCGATATAATTTTTGGAAGTTTTAAAAAAACAAATTTTTTTTTGGTACGCTAACGTCAAAATTAAAATATAAAAAAATGCTAACCAGAAAAAACCAAAAGGTGCTGCCTTTTTTATCAAACAATAAGGGTTAAACGATCTTTTACAAATTGGATAAATAAACACCGCGCCTTTCACGTTCTACCTCTCCCCCTCTTACCAAGAGACGGCAATTTAAGAATCTCAAGTAATAAATAATTTGCATGCGGTGTTTTTAATTACCATGAGCATGGTTTACGTGCAGTTGATTGGACCTTCACTATGAATGTTCAGTCCAGTATGAATGAGTAAGTCGAGTCTCTTTTGCGCGGTTTTAAAACCAGAGAGTCAAGGGGATTCACCAATTGTGAACGCACTTTCTTAGACCTCAATATTACTTACGTTAAGATTCGAGGATTAAGTTTTGAGTTGGAGTGTATCTTTAATTTTGACGACCAAGTTCAACCCTCCACCTCTCAGCTTTTTTAGCTTTGATTAAGATAATTTGCATGTACAAAAAATGTTCAAGCCCTACGGTAGAATGTGCATGGTGTACCATCATTATTTTTGCACAGTGTGTGTTTATTATGCAGTTTCTTACAACACATGGAATCGAACGGTTTAACACGTGAGAATCATTATCCTCATTGGCTAAATAACACATACTGTAGGTGGTATTGATATTCCGGGGTTAACCCCCTCCCCTTAGTTCCGGAATAGTAATTGGCTGTTTTACGCCTTTAAGGCAAAGCGATGATGCAGATATGGGGTCTTTTTAAAGGGGGAAATTCATCATCGTTGAGGAAAAACGCTGACTAAAGGCGAGACTCTTCTCGACATCCAAATTGCCTACGATAAATCGCCGACAAAAAGATTGCAAACCGCTTTTTACAGTCCTGAAAGTACATTTGCTAGTCTGGACCATTTTATTCTTTTTTGTCAAGTACATTTTCGTCGATTCTTCTACTGTAAACTTTCAAGACGGAATATAAATAGCGGGCACTTAATTGTATATAACTGTGCTTTGTCTGTTTATAATTACATCAACAAATTATTTAAATCTCACGCAGATTTTTTATGTAGTCTGGCGTATATTTTGATTTTGTGTGTACTAGTCGACACTATTTAAAAATTTTTCGCGGGATTTGAATAACTTGCCGGTGTTGATATAACAAGGCAGAGCAGAATGTATAATTAGCCAGTAAGTCAGCAATGCGACACAAACATATTTTTGAGGTAGCTGGAAAGACGCTAGGTAGCGAGCGATATTAGTGAATAAATCGAGAAGAGTGAAGAAGATCTGAATGCATCACTAATTTGAAAAGCTGAGAAAATTTAAGCAGATTTTTTTGGCCACACACAGGTACGACGCGATTTTAAGAAAGCAAGGTAAATTTGGGGGACAAGAAGCGCATTTCTCAAATACAGGACAGCCCTTCTTGCCAGGTAGAATTGATTTTTTTCAACTTGGTTTTCAAAACCCATCATAAAAAATATGGTAGTGTGTTTTAGCTCCTAAAATTAATTTGCACAGTTAGAAATAATTAATTGCGCGATTTCAGTTAAAAATCCCACCCAGCACGATACGAAACTCTAATGGGTGTAGAAGCAACAATGAAGGTGTCAAACATTGTAACATATGGGATGGGGTATATCAGATTTGCAGACTCCTGTCAATTAATTAGCAGGTGTGTGGACGTTGTTCGTTCTATTGACCATAGTCACGTAAGAAATATTGAGGTGTAAAAAATACGTTCACACTTGTCGAATCACAGCTATTTTGTGTTTGAAAAACCGCGCAAAAACTATTGAACGTACTATCGCTGAACTCAACAGAACAATATATACGGAACGAACAATCCGCTGCGCGCCAACTATTGTCATGCAAAATAAATCATATCGTATGAAAATTTTTCTTCGTATGACTTTCTATCGTATGACTTTAGTCGATTGATTGAAACTGAAAACAGTAACAAGTGTGCGGAAAACGTTAGTATAGAACTTCCATTCGCTGTTTCCCGTTGCCAAGCGCGAATTGCGCCAAGTTTTTGGAATTGTCATATGAGATTAGATTATCACTGGGTGGGATTCATTGCGTTTTTGAGCCGAAAAAATTCAGATGCGCCGTTAGATACATGGACACCTATTACAAGGATTTCGTTTTTATAAACTGATCAGTTTAACTATAGTATCGTAACTCAGCTGATTGTACTGACTGGTGTTTTAAGACAAAACGTTGTACTGGCTGGTGTTTTAAATCAAAACTATGCGATCACTGATTGTATTCTGGTACTGGGAAAACTTGCTTGTTAACAAACTCTTTAATAGCATTAAGGTGAAAAAACAGCAACAAATCAAAATGAATAAACGTTTGCTATAAAATTTGTTTTTAAGTTAGGTAAAGGAATATTTTTTGAAGGTTTTTTTGTAAGTAACTCCTACAGAAGACAGTTTTTTCTGTTTTTAAGTTTTTTGAACGGCGCCGTCATACTCTCTTGAAAAAAGTAAATAAAAACAATAAAAAATCCATCCATCTACGTTCAAAAATCATATCAATAAACGACCCTTAAATATTGTATAGTAAATATAGATATTTAATTTATTTATTTTTACATTAGATAATAAACAGTCAGCTTATGCTTTAGGCAAAAAGTGTAGTTAACTCAATAATTGTGATAAGACTGAACGAAAAATTTTCACAATTATCGCTGTGAAAAAGTATAAGGAGATGGAATGACAGTTGGTTATTTCACGTTCGGTTACTGTATGCTGGTAGGTTGAGCCTAATTAAATGGTACGTTAAGCCTAAAAAATAATATCTTCAGGAAAAAACAGTTTTACATTTAAAATTTTTGCGAAATAAATTCCTATAAAAACAACTTTAGAAAAATTAACTTTTGGCCTATTTTTTAGCACTGTATCTAGTAAAATACATTTGATAATTTAAACTAATGCAATAATGAAATGTGCTTTTAGAAGCCATAAACATAAATTTTTTTAATAGAAACAATTATTTTTTCGCATTTAAATAAAGATTCCTATTTAGCAAGTGCAATTGAATAAAGATTTTTGGCATTTTTAACACCTCATTGGTAAGAAAACTTTTGTTTTTGGGCCTTGTTTTTGTGAAATCCGCAAATTAAGCTAAACTCAACATGGTATTTTTTTAATAATGTGTTTTTATAATATGCCACACAATTTACTACTTAAAAAAACCCAGGAGTTATTTTTCAGAAGATATTTTTTTGAAATGTATTTTTGAAACCTGTAATTATTGCAAAAGATATTTTTTTCTGTAGATGATATTATAGAATTTAATTTTTTTCTAATATCCCAAAACAACCATAGCATTTAAAAAATCCTATATTGACTAAAAATTTCTATCTGCTTCTGAAAGCGAAGAACGTCGTCATTACCATGACACAATGAATCAGAACTATCGTAAAAAACTACTAACTGTGACTCTTTTTATCTTTTAAAACAAATAATATAAACATAATGAGTCAAAGTCACGTTGATTTTATACTGATTGTGACTCTTTTTGTAGTAATGATCGGGGACTCCGTGCTTCCGCGGTGTTGGAATCCGGGATAAAAATCGGCTGGGTGGGAAAAAAACAAGTTGGGGAGTGAAATTTTTGCCGCACCTGACCCGACTATTTTAAAATATTGCCGTTAAGCCAAAGTCTAAACAGGGCGGTGGTATGGAACCATTAATTAGAGGACTTTTTTGCCAGGGGAGACAGCTACCGCTCTTTCCCATAGCACCAGCAGGCGCTCGGGAGCTCATTCGATCAGCAGCGTGCGGCAAATGACTGTGGCGCGGCCGTGAATAAATCCTCGCACGTTAAACGTAAACATTCGTCACCGCCTAATGATCCCTCCGGCTATTTAAGTGACAAGACGGGAAGCCCTAGATTTCCGCGGGTTCCGACTGGAAGTAACCCGACCGTTCCCATCCGTTACGACCACGTCTTGCCTTAAATCGAATCAGAAGTCGATACCGAGTCCCGAAATTTGAAAAACGGCTTTTGTTGGTTTCGATTGGAAAAGGTTCAACCTGTCCGACTATATATACCACTCAGCTACTTAGTGTACTTTGAGGAAGCGGCAAAAACAGAGCTTAAACGCTCATTAGCGGCTAATTACGCCGGTCGAATGAGCACTATTTTATGCACTTAATTCCTTAAGTAAGCTATTAATCTTCTTTTCAGTTTTAAACGAAGGAAGCGCTAAGGAATGCTTTAAAATAAATAAAAAACTATAAATGCAATAAAATAGAAGGATTCAAAAATATTGGATTCCGTACGGTGTCCTAATTATTTCAAACAACACAACCGTTTACAGTTTCGATTTTTATAGAGAGCAGAAATAAAAAGCTTTATCTAATTTAATCCATTGCTATTTTTTTGTTGATCACAGTTTGCAAGTTTAATTATGAAAGCTTTTCAACATAGTACCGTATCAAATATTTTTTTCGCCAATATTCATATGTTATTTATATGTTACATGAAATTAATCAGTAAAAGTGTGAAATATTAGACGGTATTATTTGAAAATTTTGCTTTTGAGGATTTTACCAAAAAAAGTTTAAAAAAAAATGAAATTACTAATCAGAGTTTTTTTTCCAAAGAAAAGGGTGTCCTGCAGCTAGAAAAATAAAAGTTGATAGTTTTTTTTCTCACCACTTATAACTTTTCATGTTAAAACAATCATCTAAAATCCCCATAACTAGAATTTTTAATTGAAAGATTTATAAGATTTGTATCAACTCTGGATATATTTACACTGCTTTTAAAATTATTTTGGTGCTAAATTACTTATGTTTCATACAAAAATGACTGGGATGGGCCAAGACGACTTAGTAAATATATTTTATTGTCGTTTTTATTTAATTTACACAAAGCTACACAATAACTTTCATTGCAGTTATTATATTTTAGGTTTTTTTTGCAATTTCACATTTTTTTAAAATTTATAATTGAAGCATTTGCGTTCATTTTTAGATATTGTACTATTGCACAAAGTGTGTCTAAAACTTTTATCAAAATAAAAAATTTCATTTGAATTTTTTTTACATTGCTCCTTTTTTCCAAAATCTCGCCCCTTTTTTGTTGGAAAAACCACTTTAGAAAACCGCAAGGCGGGGGGTGATAAATCAAAAAGCAGGTTGATGCCGCGTTTTGGACAGGGGAATGTGTTTTAGCGTCTATTAGCGCACGCTTTATCACCTCGTTAGTGATTAGGACACTTGTTGGCCCCGAGAGGCTGGCGAAGCAATTTATAACTTGTCCAGATTGCGGGTTTAACAATGCCCAGATGAACAACTTCGCGATTGGATGATTTTCGCGCCGATGCTCACTGGTGGACTCGGACGGACTATCGTTAGAATAAACCGTACCGTACAAAAATAATAGTTTGTGTGAGGTTTTTTTGGTATTTTTAAATAAACATAAGATAAAAGGCTTATTTTTAAATTGTTTTTTTTTTGTCATTGCATGAAAATTATAACTAGATTTTTCTGTTTCGCTTGGGTTGCACAATTAAAGCGGCGTTTTTTTGTCGATGATACGGTTGTCCATGAGTTTTTATTAAAAAATATCTTCAATTTAGCAGTTTGTGTTTGAAAAATGGCGTTTGTTCCGCCTTCGAGAGTGGATTTATTCGCCATGGAAATCCCGGATAATGGACTAATAGGAGCCGGTTCCCACGGCTAATAGTGTTAGTTGTCAAAACGACAGGCTTCTGACGCGTCAGCTATAATTCCGCGTCCGTCGGCTGCCGTGCCAATAATCGAGCGCTGCCATCTTTAAAAAAAATCCCGCGGAGGAGAATTTTCGGAGGAAAACTCCCGCTTTACCGTACACTCAAGAGGGAAAAACGGATGAAATGGGGGAGGGGGCCCCCGAAGTCCGGGCTGTCACTGATAAGCCGATTTCGCGACGGCTAATTTTTGGGATTATCGATAAAAAATGACAAACTGACTGCGGATCTAGATCTAGCTCCGCGCTTATTACATATAGAGGTACCGTTGATTCGGTACGTCTATAGTGTAACTTTCGAAAACGCAAACTGACACGCTTAGGTTTGAACTGCAAGGGATAAGAACGACAAAAAATTGGAAAAAAATCGGTTAATTAGTTAAAAGCTGTTAAATGAGAAAAAACAATAAGCCGACTTGTAGAGCATCGAATAACTATGATTTGAAAAGATTTTAACAAATACGTTTCTGTAAGTTTTCGTGAAGAGAGAAAAATTTGAATATCACGTGTTTTTGAGCATAATAAGCTTTTCGGTCTTCTAGATTTGGAAATTTCTGTAAATTCAATTGAAATATTTTTTGTATAATTGTCGCAATTTACTTTATTGTTCTACTTAACATATATTTAAAAAATAATAGCATTAAAAACTTTGGTTTAGAAGTAGGTCCATTAAAAGTGCGGTGCGAAGCCAAACTTTTTGTCTTCGATTTTGATAAATATTTGTGAAAACCTTACACATGTCCCCAACAGCCCAAACTATTTTTTTCAACAAAATATCTCTATTGGTTCAGGAGTAATTACCCCCCGAAAATGGCGTTTTTTGACAATTGAGTACGTGAAAGATTGCTCAATGGGTATAACGATTTTCGTTGCAAATTATGCATTCGAAAAGCGCGGCTACTCTCTACTTTAATTTGATACCTTGATCGTTAATATTGGTGCAGTAATTCTCGAGATATTGCGTTTTTTGTACAAAAAACACTCGATTTTTTCGCTAAAAACACAAAGTGAAGGAAAGAAAACTTCACAAAATCAGTACCGTCGTTTGGTGTTTTTAACGAAAAAATCGCGGGTTTTTTGTACGGAAAACGCAATATTTCGACAAATACTGCACCAATCTTAACGATCAAGGTATCAAATTAGAATTATGCACTCAAAAAAACCGGCTACTTTCTACTCTAATTTGATACCTTGATCGTTAAGTTTGGTGCAGTATTTGTCTAAGTATTGCGTTTCCCGTACAAAAAACCCGCGATTTTTTGGTTAAAAACACCAAACGACGGTACTGATTTTGTGAAGTTTGTCCAACCTTTTTTCCTTCACTTTGTGTTTTTAGCGAAAAAATCGAGTGTTTTTTGTACGAAAAATGTAATATCTCAAGAAATACTGCACCAATCTTAACGATCAAGGTAATAAATTAAAGTAAAAAAGTAGCCGCTTTCTTTGAGTGCATAACTTGCAACGTAAATCGTAATACTCGTTGAGCAATTTGTCACGTACAGAATTGTCAAAAAATGCCATTATGGGGGGTCATAACTCCTGAACCACTTCAGATATTTTGTTGAAAAAATTTTTGTGGGCTATTGAGGACAGGGGTAAGGTTTTCACAAAAAATTATCAAAATCGAAGACAAAAAGTTTGACTCCGCACCGCACCTTTAAGTTAATTTTTCTTTTCAAAAATTGTGACAAACTTGAATTTATAGAACACTTTTAAAATTTGAAAAAAAAAGTGAAAAATCTGAAGGAAAAACGAAAAAAAACGTGATAAACAACCGATTTTACTAGGTCTAAAACTGGTTGTTCTAAAACTGGTTGCTCTAAACTGCATAATAAAAATAAAGTATAAAAGTTATTACATGTACTGTACACTATGCTAGTCTACCGTAATACCTGCACAGCTTTATGTATATGCAAATTATTTGCAATATTTAATTTTACAATTCGACCAAATTAATACGGGACCTTCCGCATGCTGTAACAAGTATTATAAGTTAGATGTATGTTTCGACTGGGGACTTTCATCCCGCGCCGCAAAAAGTGGTATCTGGTGGATTTAGTTTGTTTATGTTAGAAATAAGCACTTGTAGTTGTGAAACATGACAAAAAAAAACTCAAATTAAAAATAATAATAAACTAGAAATATTATAATCCATTTAAACATATGGAGTTGATATCACAGAATTTGTTGAAACAGTTTGAATTAGCCTATAAAGTGATAAACGAATGATATCAACTAGTACGCCATACATTGTTAACCTAAAAATTCCATAACTAAAACCCTAAGTGGTAGCCAGATATAATTTACATCGTTGGATTGTTTGTCCGATAAAATTTATAAACTGATAAGCCAGCCAAACGATAACAAGCTCAGTTTTCTGCCTACATTTTTACTTTTTAAAGGTTCTAAGACACAATTTTATTTTTATAATAGTTTCAGGACTTGAAACGTGGTAAAGGTGATTTAATTGCCCACAAAAAACCCATTGGTGGTATTTCCCAGAGCTCTGCCCTATTTTTGTGATAGTTTCCCCATAATAATTAAAAAAAACCGATGGCATTATTATTGTTTCCAATTTTTATGAACTGAATTTTTTCGAAACTTTATTTTAAATCTGTACCTCTTAGAATAGTTCGTCCGGAAATACTTTTAGCATATCGTTTGTTCTTTTCGCACTTAAATTTCGAAATAAAATGAACCCTTTTTAAAATTAAAAATGCCAGGAAAGTCTTTTCCTGAAGAAAAACGCACTTAAGCCAGTGTTTGTGCGAAGGCATATGGCCCGAAGGCGCCCCCTTTCAACTTTTCTATTAGACACAGGTCTCTTAGTGGTGTGAATAAGCCAGGTACAAAGCTAATGCACAAACTTCCAGATAACCCAAACATTTTTTCAGCCGTAGTATACATAACAGAGTATAGTGCACATGTGGTTTAGTTTTACCGGCTTTAGCGTAGTAAAGGATAAATATCTATAGATTAAAGCTAATTTTATGTTTCGAAGATTTTACATCAAGGATAAAATAACAAAGTTACAAACACGGTTTTTTTCTGAGTTCAGTCACTGTTAGATTAGATTAAGAGTAAACATTAGTGTTCAAAGATGTAGTAGATATCATTGTTAGGTAAAAATTTAAAATAATAAATACTTACGTTGTGAAGTTTGTAATAGAGTCCACAAGCACTAAAATCAATAAGTTATTATTGCATAACACAAAAATACGAAAAAAACCCAGTAATATTTATATTTTGATAAAATTCTTTTTAATAAGTTTTAATAGTAATACACTTTAGGTAATTAAGCTAATTTAAAATTTTTTTTTATAAATATAAAAGATTTTAGATTGTACCCTGTAGGAAAATAATGTGTTTGATTTTCTGCCGCGGAATAAAAAAAATGAGGCAAGAACATATTTAACAATAATATTGTAGTACCAATGGGAACATTCATTTTTAAATATTCACAAATGTTTTCTCAACTATATTTTTGGTAGTTTTTATTGTCTTTATATTATTTTTTGTGTCTACTACCACGACTAAACAACATATTGTAGCTGAAAATCAGTCAGTAAAAATGACCTAGTTTATATTTCATAATTATTAATTTTTTTGTGGGAGAACAGTTGTAAAAAAAATTTCTTGTCGCATTATTACATCTTAAAAAGTTTCACTAGAATAAAATAGTTTTTTTTTCTCGAAACAGTAATAAAACAGAAAAAAATCAATGAAATTTGAATAAACAGTAAACATTGTAGTATTCAGAAATGTAATCGATATTACTATTAAATAAAAAATTGAATTAAAACGTATTTCACTGCATGATTTAACTTTAAAATACTTACGTCTAAGAGGTCATTCAGTTTTGATAACAATTCAAACCGCAAAAAATTGGCATTACCATAAAAAATAATTATAATTTTTTATGTTAATTAAATAAATTGTCAATAAAAAATCCTTAAGAAATGTTCCTTCTAATTATAGTAAAAAAAAACTATAAAGGCTGGCTTACATGGGAGTGATAAGTGTCAAGTGACAACAAATTAAGAACTCGTTTACATTAGACATCGTTACTTGTCATCGCGATATGAGCTTGTTATCACTATTCATTTGTCACTCGGGTTTAAACTAGGTTTGAATTGTAAAGAGCGAATAAAACAATTGTACGCACTTGCAAACAGGTTCCCCGTTGTGATTTCTCCTCCAAAGGGTTGTGCATGTGGTTTTGCAGTTGGCACAAGTGATCCCGGTTCGCTTTGTCGTGGACTAAAACAGTAAAAAAAGGTTTAAAAAAATTGCCGAGGTTGTGGTGCAGTGGCAGAACGTACGTCTTTCATGATCGAGTCCCGTCTGCGACAGGCTTCATTGTGATAAAAATGATTGTTTGTTAATATTGCTTTATGTAATATATAGTTGCGCAGTCAGTGCGAGTAACATCAACCTTTCGTGCCCTGCTTTTTGCGAAATATATAAACTATAATTTTGACAATTAAATGAATTGATTTTTGCAAAAAAAGGTTTCGTAAATGAACTGTGTTTACATACATTTTTTATAGTTTATAGCTAGCTATATTAACAGTTTTATCACACAACTTTGCGTGTAACGAAAGCTTTTGACTTGTGATGTTTTTACCCGGAGACAAACTTTAAACTATTTTTAAAGTGAAAGGACATCCGGAGCTCCGCCTATTATATGAGTGATTTAAAGCTCACGTAAACTTGAAATATGTTTTAAATTAATATTAAGTTTTGAAAAAAAAATTACAAAAAGATTAGGAAAATAACCTTTGACATAATAAACTTTTTAATTATTTATGAGATTAGTTAGCACAAAATTAGGGCGAAGCTCCAGGCTTCATTCCAGAGCTCTAAAAAAGCAGAGCTCCAGAACACATCATCATCCAGTTTTAACCGGATTGATGGTTTAAAACCTATTTTCGTACAGTATATTGCAAACATACAAAATTTACACAACGTGCTATAAAATATGTTTTTTTCAGTTGTATCCCTTCCTGTTCTGTTCATATTACGGTATATGTCAATATAGCAATGCTAGTAGGGGGGCGGTTTTAAAAATGAAAACTTAATTAGCACCAAACGCAAACAATGCAATAGACTGATATTGGAATAAAAATACCGATAGCATCAAGGTGTCAATTATTTTGTGTGTACTACGTTCGTGCCGCAAGTGTTCCTTTCTCCCGGTGCAGATAAGATATCGTTTACTACTTTATTGCAATGTTTTCTCGTCGAAATTAAAATTATAAAACACACGTTTTTCTCCCGGGAAAAAAGCTGACGAATGTAATCGGAGGAGACGGGGAGGGATGATTCGCTATTGATCTTCCGGCGACGGTACTTTACACGCTAATTGCAACCGAGCGGACTTTACTACAATATTTACAGTAACTTTCCCGGCGTGTGTTGACGGAACTACTGGTTTTAAAACGGACGGCCTCGAATTAAATTCACAGATCCGCTTCAAAGAAAATAACCCTCGAAGAAAAAACTTACGACCGCTGCTTTGCTGGGAAATTCAGAAAGGAATTTTGTAACCGCACTATTTGTTTGTTTTAATTTTTATCCATTTTTTTATTTCCTTTATTTTCCCTAATATTTTCAGAGATATTGACGTATATTTAATACCACAAATGGCAACGGAGTGTCGCTTTCTATACCAGTTTCTCAAGGCTAAGATGAAACCGAAACAATTTTCGTTATTTGTTTTAAAGTTTCTAACAACGTCGTATACACCGCGCAATGATTAGTGTTTTGGTATCTGTAAGAAGATTGTGTCGGATAGGGCCTCGCCTCGTTTGAACTGACAAAAAGAGTCAAATTCACTGTAAAAAAACGATTATTTGTCCAAGCATTAAAACAGCAAATAAAATGCATGATTTATAATTATATAAATTTAATTGTATTTCAGATTAAATTTTGAAAATAGTGCATATTTAAAAATATTAAAATAGTTTAAAAAAGTTCAGCGTAATTTTACGTATAAGACTTTTTAATTAATGCAGATTAAAGTTTTTACAATTAAAAAAGGGTATCAATGATTGTGTCAAAATATTTTTGTTAAAATAAAAAACATATGTAGTTTAAAATATACATATAATAACCGTCTTATACATAATCCGGTAAAAACGTCAAAAGGCAAAAAACAACTCAACTGTGCCCCCTCACTTTTCGGTTAAACTGGTTGCTTATCCGCTTGTGACTTCCGTGGTCAAACCCAATAAATTGGGTTTTTACACTAGAAAAAAATGTGAAACGAATATGTAAGTGTTTTTAGCTTTTTAAACGAAAAGTGGGTAGCACAGAACTTGAACATGTAATCGAATAAAGGGTAACGCGAACCTAACGCTGTGGATTTCTTAGTTGTAGTTAAAATAGAAAGTCAACAAGTTTACTGATCAACCAAGTCATGTATCTGACCCAAAACAATCCTGTTTAGATGCCAACATACTGTAACCTTTATATTCTTTTTATCTAACCGAATTACTTGCTAGCTTGACACTGATTCCCATAGTTCGCATTTATTTGTGTGACTTATTTCTGAAACATCAAGACAACATAAGTTTTCCCCGGTGCTGCTAACTTCCTGAACCCGTCTAGTTTTTACACTCGAAGTTCACCTACCGAGCTAAAAAAACAGCCCAGGTGTGCTAGACCATCTATACTAGACTGGACTTAGACTTAGACTAAAGTCGGTATGCATTGGAATTTCTTATTCAGCCGCAGCCTTGGTTTGTGCACCGAATACGCGAAGATCTGCGGCCGAGCTGAAATAAAAACTGAGTCCGTACGCCCTGGAATTTTTAGAGTAGACTGGATTAAGCTGCCCTAGACTAATGGTGTATTCTAGAAATTTCCCGTTCGCCCGCAGTCTTGATTTCGCGCCGAACGTGCGAAGATCGGAAATCAAGAGTTTTTGCGTTGATTTCACACCAAAATTTTTAAACTGACATTTTTTGTCGATTTATAAGTTATTACAGACTGATCGAAGGATATCCGTTTTCACTATAAGTGTTATTTTGTCGGTTAAAAATAGTTTAAAAAAAGATGAGTTTTATTTTTTTTGCAACGAGTTTAAAACATTTATACATAATAATGCTTCGTTGTAATTGGTTGCTTCTATCTTCGCTGCGGTGTGAGACTACTGTTAAAAAAATATGTCCTGTAATAATAACAACATTCAACATAATACATTTGTACTACAATTTCCTTATATCGTATAAATCGGGCTTTAACTGTGTTGTGCTTTTTTGTAAAGTTACAGTAACTTTAAATGTCGGCAACTAATTTTAAGCACAACGCAATAAAAAGTTTTAAAAAAGTTAATTACCGCCAATTTTTGGTTGGTTTCCGAACAGTAAAATAAATATATCCTATCATTATCTCATCTTTAATTTAATTTATTTAAATCTGATGTCCAAATAAATCGACACATTTTGCTGCTCAATTACGATTGCAATATGTAGTTATAAGATGAGATTGTGATAAACGTAAATCGCTCACGATCAAATCAGATACCGTTTAATCTATACAGATAATCCTTACAGAACTGTAAACTTTGAACTAGTTTTAATTTGTAATAAAAAACGGCATAGCTTCCCAATTATTCGGAAATTTTAAACAAAAAAATTTAAGAGAAAACTTGCAATTATTTCACTTTTTAATTTCAATGACTTAGCATAAAACCGTGATAACGTTTTTTTGTTATTTGTTTATTGTGTGATTTCAACTGAATTGTTTGTAGTATAGGGTAAATTACTTAATTTCGACTAAATTTTTGTAATTGGTATTTTTGGTGTTATATTAATTTTGAGCTTAGATAGTGTAAATATATACAGTTGATTATATTATTTTGTGGATAGTAAAAGCAACAGCCAAAGGCCATGGCCGTTATTAATTAAGACCCTCTGAAATTAAATCAGCTACCGTAATGTTTTAAGTTTCTAGCGAAATTTTACAAATCTTACGAAATTTTGTAGAAAATTAAAGTTGCATAACCTTTTTGTTACTGTACTGACTCGCTTTTATTACGAGACAATATAAAATAAAAAATTTAGTAATTGATACATGATTTAGTTGTCTACAGTCTGTACCGTTTTATTCCAAACAAGAATTACCCTTAACAAAGTGAAACTCAGTACCAATGGTTACTATGTGAGATTTTGTTGTAAAACGGCACAAAAATCGTATACATTCTAGAAAAGGAAAGTGATATTAGTAAATGAGGAATACCTATGGCAGAAACGCATTTTCTGTCAAGCAATAGATCACTTTTGAACCTTCGACCGTCGGTTTGGGTTCGCGGTTGATAATGATCTAAGACCAGAGTAAGATAGTGATCTAAGACTAGACAACCATACCGCGACTTTCGCGTTCCGATCGTTACACTAAACACCATTTGATTCGCAAAAGGGACGTAATCGATACTAGGTGCTGGTGAAATAAAACGTACGCTACTCTGACTTCCTCTTTTTTCTTTTTGTTTTTCCACCCTCGCAGAAATCATTAAAATTAATAAGTCGGAGCGGCGATCCGCGCTGTTGAAATAGGATTGCTTCTACTGGTAGAAAAAGACGCTACTAGTTGGCTACCGCTACCGACAGGCTGGCGCGCGGCGCTGAGAAGTTGAAAACTGCTTTCGAGATTTATGCGCTACGAACCGAAAACGGAGGGGACTCTTCGCCGCGCCGCCGCCGCGGCCTTGAAATCGCTAGGAAAAGTGGTTTACACGGTATTTTCGCTAAAAAATGCGCGACTAACCGGTTCCTGTCCCAACACGGCCCGACAGACAGCCGAGCGTGCGGATACAGTCCGCGCTCTGACAAAAGGAGTCGGAGTCAGTTTTCCCGACTGACCCGAGCGACTCATTTCGCCGCGCGGGCTGCGAAGTGTATACAGTCGGTGGGTGGTGTATATTTTAGTCAGTCAGTTTACAATGGGTGGTGTGGATTTTACTCGCGGGAAGCCGCGGTAGACACTCTTTAAACATGGTCGAAAGCGAAATTTGTAATTCAGCAATTTTTGATTGATCGTTTTAATTATTTTAAACTGTTCACAGAGCGCGTTAGTCGGCGTTTTACAGGTAATAAGAACTCAAAATTCTCCGAATGGGCAGTAAATTGCATCCTAAAAGGTTTTCTCAGATAAGGCATTATCGTTTTCATCGGTTTTTCTATTAAAAAACAACAAAGAAACTATTGATGATATTTGGCGACATTAAAGACATTTAAACTATTAGCGAACCGGAATAAAAACAGTTAATTATTTTCATCAAAGATTATTTCTCAAAGCAGGACTGCGGTAATCCTTGTAATACCAAAAATTCATAACATAAATTTTGATAATACTGTGAGGATGACATTTTAAAGGATAATAAATTATTTTATCCGCATTTTGTATAAATTAATGTTCTTATTTAAAACTCAAAGTGCGAGTATTTTAATAATTGTAATTCATGAATTTCACATAATAATTTGTGCAAATTTTGTAAACCGTTTACGAACTGCATACGGTGTCGTTTAATTTGCATAAGAACGATTGCGCGCAGCTGATTGGACGTTCATTGTGATGTATAGTACGTTCTTGCGCGGTTTCCTAAGCAAAAAATTAAGAGGAGTCTAAGTTGCAAACGCACTTTTCAGACCTGAATTTAACTGTGATATTTAAGGATTAATTGATAAAAAAACTTTATTAAAAAAACACCAATAATCCGACATTAATATAATGATTTCTGTATTTGTAGTGCAAACAAAGCACAATGAAATGCTTTAAAAAACTACCAAATATTCTATTATGTTTTTATAATTTTTTTAAACTCACAGCGTCTTTAACAAAATATCTCAACGAACTGAAAATTCTTTATAACTGACATTTTGTGTTTCAAAATGAAAGGGAAAGGTAGAAGAAAGAAAAAAAACCATAGCTTTACCAATTTATCTCTCCCTTAAATTTATCCAGATCTTAGTAACAAAAAAAAAGACTAAAAATAAATGCCTCTTTTATTATGTAGTTTAAGCCTGTTGGGTGAAAAAAGCGCGGTATTAATCGATGATTTAATTTGTTTTCAGTCCAGAAACGGAGGTTATTTTCCATCGGTCACACAAAAAAACTGTGTTTTTACAACGCTGGATGAAATTGTTAGACCTCCGCGCGTTTTCCACTTCGTTTTTTTCTCGGATCCTCGTCCGAAAAACGAGACCATTACCGCCGGTGTCAGTTCACGGCCGTTGCTGGTGAAACCGGACTAATCTAAAAGCAAAAGTGGGCGGGAGGCGCATTCTTTCAGCCTTTGTTCCCGCTTGGGGGAGTACGGTAGTCAGCGGCACGCGGCGGAAAAACAGACAAACCTACCAATGTAAACGGTTGTAATGAACTCTGGGCATTCGGACCCGGTGATTATGAACAACTATTGTCCGTTGATTATGCACGCTTAGCTGGGCAAGTCAAAAGAGCGCTTTCTCTCTCCGGCCACCCGCCGAGAGAGGAATAATAGGACCAACCTCTTCGAAACTAACGAAAAATAACTTAGAAAATTACTAACAGCGAATTTCGTGATTATGTCCAACCTTGCAAACATGCTGATTTTATCTCAGTTTAATGCGAACCTTATAATAACAAATGCGATTTTTGTTCTGATCTATCAAAAATCTTTATATGTTTGTTTATATACATCTAATAGGACCTGCTGATCATAATTATGTAATACTTAACATTTGAAGGGTTTTGATACAAACAGACATAACAATATGAATAAGTTTTGCTTCGTTGTGAAAACATTACAGATGTCAAAAAATCCTCTCTAATAGTATATTTGTGTGGTGCTTCTTGCAATTCGGTTTAAATACCAAACACAATCTTGATTCTCAATAATAAAAAAATACAAATAATGAATTATTAACGGCTTGTCTATAGAATATTACATAGGGTGTTAGGAAGAAAAACATTCTGATTAATATTTTCAAAAAAAGAATCTTCTTAAACGCTTTAAATTTCTCAACTAAAGAGAATTTTTTTCTTAAGCTCAAGTGACACCTTAAAACCAAGCTAAATAACATAAAAATCTTTAAAAAGCTAAAGAAAACTTTTAAGAATGCCAATGATGTACTGCTCAAAAAAGGTATTTTTTCCGAAAATATTTTGCAAAAGGTATTCTTTGCGGACACCTTAAATAGTGTTTTTTTTTTTAAAACGATCGTTCGAACTTAAAAAAAATTGCTTATGTTGCCGCCCCTTAAAGTTGTAGAAAACATAACTCAAGTGTTCATTCTTGACAATAGCGAGAATGCGATTCTCTCTGCGCCACCGGTTGTGCAATCGTAGTCACAATTAAAGTTGGACGGAAAAAGGACAGTAGCCGGTGGTTGCTGGAATTCCGGGTCTTCCCGGCTCCGGGGTTCGCCATCCCCCGCTGTCTCTGCTCTAATGACGTCTAATCCCCCGGTAAAAGACAACAGCAAATCACGGCAATCATAAAAGACAACAGCTAATGACGGCAGTCATAAAAGACGACGGCAAACCGCGGCAATCATAACACCGGCTTTGTGACTTTGCTGAGCGCGCTTGGGCGGGATTAGGGGGCCGACGGAGCCACTAGTCCAATTATGCGGGCAATTAAAGGTCCTCCCCTCCAACCGGCCGTCAAAGGGCCGAGAATGGGACATTATAAGGGCTCTCCATCCGGGAGACAAACAAGCAATTTCCAACCTCTCTAAACGCCCAAAGGTTTTGGCGGCAGGGACGGAATGATTTGACAGTTCCGGACTCGGAACCGGTTTTCGACCCGGAAATTAACAGACAACCCTCCCCCCGGATTGACGCTGGGACTATATGGTGAAATTTTATTTGGGGGTCCTTTACGCTTTTCCTACCCAAGAGCTCCGCTTTAGGGCATGAGAAAGTGACTGTGGGAAAGAAAACTTTGGCCGGATTTAATTTAAAAACGGTTTTTAGAAAAACAAACAATGATAGAAATATATATATAAACATACGTTACGTTGTGAAAATTAGAGATATTTATAATTGTTTTAATTAGAACAAAAAATAAAATATTAAACTTAATTACAAAAGAATTTTAAGTTAAAAAATGGTTAATATTATCGACAAGATATTATGACAAGTTATATCGACAAGATTTTAAATAAGGTATAAAGTTCCAAGATCATGACTAAATTGAGTTAATTTAGTTTAGCAACAAACAAATGTTAAAAGCCATTGTTTAAAAAAAAATACCCTCGTCAAAAAGATTTATCAATTTTTTTGCAATTGTTTTTTAAACCTTTTATACCTTCTGTTTCTTTTGTTTTGTTTTTTTTTAAATAATTTTTTTGCAAGATTGCTGTTCGGAATTTTAACTAAGATTTTAATTACGTTCGTCTAAATAATTTATATTGCCATTGCACCGGCTACTGTAAATCTACGGCTGTCTTTCCTGAAAACCCGTCAGAATAATCAAAAATAAACCATTTAACTTTTTTCTGCGTTTTGTTTTTGTGGTATGCTTTTTAAGTTTTATATTATTGTATCAGTGTGAATAAAAAACTTTTCATGATTATTAAAAGCTATCCCAAAGGATAATACAGCGTTACCAGTAATAAAAGTTCACCATGATAATTGATACCTAGAAAAAGGCGAAGTCAAACTTCCGCGGTCGTATCGGCTCCAATATAATTACCGGTATTTAGGGTTGGACAGCAAGTTCCCCGGGGCGATCGGTTAACTGGTCGGTGGTCGGTCAGTTTTACCGTTTTTGGCGCTCCCCTTACTAATGGGGGGAAATTGCGTGAGAACCCATACCGTCGGAATCCATCGATTAATAAAATCGTAATTGGATGACCGGTCCGTAGATCCAACCGGAATGTTTACAACAGTCCCCATTATTTTTATCGATGGAAAATAAAGATTCCCCCTTCTTTCCCGTCAAATTAACCCATCAATCAATAACGCCATTTTTCCAGCTTGGTTTGTTTTGGAAGAGGGCGAAATTTTGTATTTTCGTAAACTTTGAGTTTATTCGCTTCAAAAATATTTTAAAACATGGATATCGTTGTTTACAGAAGTGTCGGTTTCGACACCTTGATTGTAAAATTTTTCACCGTGTTTTAGTACAAAATCCCGAATTTTTACAGAATATCAAGCGTCGTTTAGCTGGCACCCAATCAAAAAATTTGCTTGCAAAATTTTTAAGATAAAAATTAATTTTTTTTAAAAAAATTTCAAAACTTTTGCTTTGAAGAAAATCCCAAATTAAAAACGTCCTTTTAAACCTCCGATAAATTACACATTTCACGCTTTTTTAATTGTTTGTAAATTTGTTTATATCTGGCGGGCTACAAAAGGCGACGCGGCGGTCGTTATCCTAGTTACTACGGCAAAATGAGCTACACTTCGTATAAAATATATGTGACTGTGAATCATTTTAAATTGAAATCTGGACCGAATTAACTACAGAATAAGTCACATTTACGTGTGTTTTACAATGACTGTGGCTCATTTTGCCGTAGTACCGACGTTATGTTTAAAAAAAAAATTCGACTGTAGTGTACATTCGAATCTTTGGGTAAGAACTTATAAGTTCTTACAGTGGTAAGAACTTATATATTGTATTGTTTCAGAGATGGCCCAAATCATACGCTGTTTAATATGCGTGCAAAGTTTTTTTAGTAACGTATACCTACCAACCTATGAAACATACGATGAAACTATACTCAAAACAGACAAAAAACTAGAAGCACAATAAACGGGCAGAATAAGCAAACAGTATTATGATATAAATTGAAATATAATCATATTAAAAAAAACTACACACAGAGAAAAATCAAGCATTTGTTTTTGTTTTTTTTTTCAATTTATAGAACGTTTTGTAACTGGCTAATAAATTCTTTAGAATATAAAGTTAACAAGAAATATATCCATCTATCGCAAGCAAACAATACAAAGAAGGGCTATAGAAAAATTCGCAGCTTTAATATATTTGAAAAGTCAAAATTCTTCCAAAACAATATGCGAAATGCACAATAATTTGCTGAACAGACGAAACAAAAATAAATAGTAATATTTATTGGTTGTCATTTCAAACTGGAATCCTATTTTAGAGAAAGATAGTACAATATGCAAACTTACTTTTTTCAATAAAAATAACCGTAATATGCACTGGAATAAAAGAAATTAAGCGATTGCTTGTATTTCATCAATAAAATTCCAAATTTATCCGAAAGTTTTATCGGGCTGTAGCTACGCCTCGCCAACCTATCGTTAGCAATACAATAATTATTTTTAGTGTAATCTTTTTGTACTGAATAGACTTAACGTTTTCAGGCACCATAAACACCAACCGTGGGAAAATCAAATATTAATCTCATCAAAACCCAATTTTGCTGTTCCTGTGCTCTCCTAATACCCATAATCCTATGTATATTATTTTTCCAAACAAACAATCTTTTGGGCTCAGTTATGTTTATAATAAGAAATAAATTTTAAATATGCATTATATTTATAATTCACTTCAAGCTCCGGGCACAGATTAATTATTCCCAATAGCACTCGTTCAGTTTTTTTAATATGAGTTGCAAGACTGGCAAGTGCAAGTGACAAAACTTTTCATAATCGCGTGTGGATTACACCTGGTTTAAAGTGAAATCTACTGACTTACCGCGCGTTTTTTCGGTTTAATGAGGGGTCGATTTTGTCCGTTCATTTTGTGATAGAGGCCGCAGGCGTTGCACAGGTAGTGACCGGTCCCGTCCCTTCGCCAGAGGGGCGTAGAGGTGGCGCCACAATTTACGCACTCCCGACCTTCTAAAAACCGTTTAGCGATATAAATTGCACGTTTAGCCGTTTAGCGATATAAATTGAACGTTTAGACGTTTAGCTATAAAAAAGCGTAAAGTTGGCGCGCAATTTACGCACTTCCCACTTTTATAAAGACCGTTTAACGATATAAATCGTACGTGTAGCCATTTAGCGAGAAAAATAAAAAACAAAAGTCAATTATTATATCGTGGCTGGTATAATTATCTATTCTTTAATTGAAACAAGAAGTATTTTACAAAAAGTCAACAAAAATGTATATTAAGAAATATATAATAATCGGTACACACAAATGCACACGAAAGCCGATCGGTGGTCGGTTTTATAGGTAAACTGAACCTGAAAGTTTGTAATTTGGAATCGTAGAAAGCTTGGGATTTTATGTTTAAATCGTAATATCGGAATTTTAGCTTAAGTTTCAACCATTTTTTTGATTACACATTTGTAGAAACCAACGCCTGCAAGTTCAGTGTTTTGCGGCTCCAAATTACAAATTTTTTTGAGAGTTTTAAATTTCCTACAAACCAAAGATTGGTCGGGGATTCATGTTTTAAGTTTAGTAAATTTTAAGCTTAGACATAGACCCTGTTTTGGACTTAAGTTCAATTTGACCGACTTGGACTCGCTAAGTTGAGGTAGTGGCGCAGCGGCAAAAAGTACGTCTTGCATACTGAAGCTCTCTGGATCGAGTTCCGAC
>JASAMX010005044.1:2500-10142 GCA_030248175.1 Microlaimidae sp. YZB2_3 | reverse complement strand
TTTTAAACTCAACGGCACTGTAGAAGCGACAGAGCGGTCGCAAAAGCCGTGCAGTAATTATAAAAAAAACAATAACGGAAATGCCCATTATATTTTGAATTAATTTTTTTACGGGTCGCATTCTGACGCGCGGTTAAAAGTTATCCCGGGATAACTTTTTTGCGTGCTTAAGGATGCGAGTGAAAAATAAATTTTACCCAGGTTGAAGTCTGGGTTAAAATTTTTCTATTGTTTTAAGAATAAGAATTTATCTTACTCAAGAAGTGGATAAATATTTTTCCCCGTAGGACTATTTTAATAAAAAATAAAATACACGCATTGAAATAAAAAATAAAATACACGCAAAATAAAATTTTTTAATTTGCGCGGTGGTTTTGCGGCGCGAGAAAAAAATTTAAAAAAATTTATTGCAATGATTTTCTGTCCCATATGCGGCAGATATATTATTACCACTATTGATAAAACTAACAATAATTTTTCTATTATATGTAAAAATTTCTATGGCTTGATTTTATGTAAAGAATTGGGAATGAATTATTATCAGAATAAATGGCATATTTATGGTAATGAAGTCTATACTCCTATTAAAAATGCTATCGATTTGTGTAAAAATTTATCTTTTAATTCTGAGTTATTTAACTGCCACGTTGACGCACAAAATAATATCTTACCTATCATTTTCATGATTCCTAAATTTCATAAAAACCCAATAAAGTTTAGATTTATAGCCGGGGCCAATAAGGCTTGTACTAAGTCAGCTTCAGTTAAACTCGGAAAAATTTTGAAGTTTTTTGAAGTTCATTTCTCTAACTATTTTAATTCACTTAAAGATAAGATTGGAAATACTTATTGGTCAGTTAAAAATAGTTTGCAAGTAATAGATAAAATTAAAGAAGTTAACCAAGCAAACTGCTTAATCAGTGCTGACTTTAGCACTCTTTACAATAATATGCCGCATAAAATTATTTACGATAATTTATATTCACTCATTGATTTACTTTTCAAAAATTCCAACAAAAAATATTTAGCAATTGGGTTTAAAAATTTATACTACACTGACTATCTTACTGATAATGCAGAATGCTTTACTAAAGATCAAATTAAAAGACTTATTAAATTGGTTATTGATAATACTTATGTTAAGTTTGCTGGTGTTGTTTTTAAACAAATTTCGGGGATTCCTATGGGCGGAAATGCTTCGCCATAAATTGCTGACCTTGCACTTTAATTTATGGAATTCAGTTTTTTAAAAACTAATAGTGCCGCACGTAAAAAAACAGAAATCACCTGCAGATATATAGACGATTTACTCTGCCTAAATTATGAACATTTTTTGTCACTATGTATTGAAATATACCCCACCTCGCTTCCCTTGTCTAAAACTTCTTCTGATCTCTTGCACTGTAACTATTTAGATTTAGACATTAAATGCCATGAACATAATCTTGATATTAACGTGTTTAATAAAACGTAAGATTTCAATTTTAAAGTGATAAGATTTGTACATAAACGTAGCAATGTATCTAATAGTCTGGTTAAAACTGTATTTTTAACACAATTAATACGCATAGGTAGAATTTGTTCCAACAAAAATAATTTCTTTAATAAGGCTGCTGTGCTTTTTAAGCAGTTTCGTAAACTCCAATATTCAAATAAAGAGTTATCGAATGTTCTTATTAATTTTTTGCCATAAATATCGTCCCATGCTTATTAAATTTGGCATAACTAACAAAAAAGAGTTATACAAGTTCTTAAGATTTTGTAGTGATTTTAGCTATTCCTAATAATTTAGGACTACTTAAGATCCGTGATGGATCACTGTATTTTTCCCGTGATGGGTTATTCTTTTTGACCTGTGATAGGTCTCTTATTTGCTTTATTGCTTTATTATTTACGGTGTGTTCTCCTTTTCATTATTTTTATTTTTGATTTTACGTTATTAGTGCAGTTATGAGAAGTGTTCTTACTTAATTTGTAGTAATTTCTAGCTTTCGTACATAAACGTAGCAATGTATCTAATATTTCTGTGGAAAAAAACCGCATTTTTAATACAATTATTACGCACAAGTCGAATTTGTTCCAACAAAAACAATTTCTTCTGTAAGATGGCCACAATTTTTAAGCAGTGTTGTAAACTCTATTAATCAAATAAATAAAAAAAGTTATCTATGTCCCTATTAAATTTTTTGCCACAAATATTGTCCCATATTAAATTTGACATAGCTAATAAAATATGTGCTATACATGTTCTTAAGATTTTGTTGTGATTTTAGCTAATCCTAATAATTTAGGGCTGCTTTAGATCCGTGATGGATCATTATATTTTAGTCCCGTTGTGGGATATTCTTTTTGACCTGTGATAGGTCTATTATTTGCTTTTTTACGGCTTGTTGTTTTTATTGTTTTTATTATTATTTCTGTTTCCACGTTATAAATACAGTTGGCAAAAGTTTTCCTACTTAATGTGTAGAAATTTCTAAAAATTTCTTCTTGCACACTAAAACTCATGTTGCCATAAAATGTAAGGATTACCACATATTATTATCCCGTCTATTTCCAATTTTTATTGATTTGACCTGTCTACTGATCCCCATTTACACAAAAATCGAAACTTTTCGTATTTTTGCTCAGTTGCGCATTATTTTTGGTGTATAATATAATTTTTGGTCGTTTTTTCTATTTGTCTATTTTACGTTATTAGTATGAGTACCAGCTACGAAGATATGGCGCGCGGGGAGAAGCGCAAGCTAGACGAACCTGCAGATATTGCACAGGTAAAAAATTTTGTTTGTCATTAATATTTCGATCTATAGTTCTTATTATTTTTTATCAGTTTTTATTTTAATTTCAAATCTTAACAGTAGCTTTTTACTAAGAATTTTGACCTTAACTAGGTAACTCCGCCATTTAATCACTACGTTATGACTAAATGCCAGTCCCAAGCCTGGTTGGGTGACTAAGTTAAGCCTACTTTGTTTATATTAGCCACCCAGTAAGGAGGAGGGTCACTAGCTTTTCAAATTCTTAACTTAGTTACAGTTTTCTTTTCTTTAAAAGTGCTAATTATAATTCGTACATTTTTTAACATCATTGTTATTTTGCGTGTACTTCTGCTTCTTACTTCGTAAATTACTCTTAATTATAATACTTGAGTGTTTGTTTTACTTTTAGTTTTAGTTTAATTTGTGTGAGTATTACTCTTAATTATAATACTTAATTATAATACATTATTTATTTACAATATATATTTATTTTTTTTATTTTCATTGAAATGGTTTTATCGGGGTAAATATAAGGGTTTCTTCAGAATCCGACCCCTGGTAAAAAACACAGCTAGAATAAACATTGAATGTTTTGAACCTCGTTTTAATTTAAACGTAGCAAACTGAGTCAGTTCATTTTGTAATTTACATTTAGATATATTGATGATTTAATTTGTTTCAACTGTAGTAATTTCTATGAAAGTTGTAAAGAAATTTATCCTACAGAATTACCATTTTCTGACACCATTATATCTGATAAAATTATTAATTATCTATATCTTCATATTATTACAGATCATAATGGCAATCTAAACATTAATGTTTTCAATAAGACAATTGAATTTAATTTTAAAATTATAAAATTTATGCGAAAATCCAGTAATATCAGTCGATAAATCGGGCTTAATGTATTTTTTACCCAAGTAATCAGATTTTCACGTATTTTTGTAATACTACGAAAAATTTTTTGAAAAAATTAAAATTTTATATTTTGAATTTTTACAACTAGGGTACAACAAAAATGAACTTTTCCAACAATTAAAAAGCTTTTTGTTAAATATAAACCCAGTCTCACTAGATTTGGTATTTTTAATACTGATAGTTTCAATAAGGCTTTAAAATTTTATTTTCATTAGCTTGTACTTTAAAACTTCATTGTTTTTGTTTTTGCATTTAAAATTGATTTTTATGTTTTCAATTTAAGGTAGAACTTCACAGTTTTTCTTGAAGACAGATCTTTTTGAACTACATCTTACTAGACGTAGTTTGACCTGCTGATTCAATTTTTGACATTCATTTTTCTGTAAAAAATAGTTATCGTCCACAATCATCAAATAACATCAATAAAATACATGTCAAAAATACAAAACATTAATAAAGTTTTTTACCAAAAATATTCTACTTTTTTATTTTCTATTTAGCGTATCTTAAATAATAAAACATTTTTTTAAATTAAAAAGCTAAAAATTAAAAAAAAATTTTTTCGGCGTTAAAAATATGGTCAAGCGACTACTGGAACCCATGGATCTGAGTATCCGAGCGCGACGTACTAAACACTCGGCTACTAGGTCAGCTGAGATTTTCAATTAAAAGCACCTTTTAAAGGAATGGTTCAAAATGTAGTTTCTCGGCGTCAATTAAAAAAAATTAAATGTAAATTTAAAAAAATTGATTTGTTATTTTTAAACGAAAGTTTGGAAATAGTTAGAACTTTAGGCTTTTAGGCTTTTACCATTTTTTTTATTAACATTACATTAATATTACGTTTAAGAAAGGACTTCAGGATTTTTTTACTATATATTTTTGTAAAAAAAGCCTTTTTTGCAATTTAAAAAAAATCCTGAGATCATTTTGAACCCAAACCACCTCTGAAAGTTGCCCCCTATATTACCCCAATTTATTAAAAGTTTAAAATAAATCAATTTTTTTTAAAAGCCTTATTGCGGTTTTCAGAGGTAGAATCCATGGACATCTGTTGCGAACTGGACAAACTTTTCGGTGATGTTTTTATAACCACTGGATAGCACAGGGTCTTAAATTTTTATAGCAGCCTGGTTTTATGCGCCAAAAATTAATATTTATGATGATATGCGACTTGTAGTCCAAGTGTTCAAAACTGTGAAGTTCTACCTTAAGTTAATTGTTAGTCAAACATTTTTTTCCAAAAAATTTGCATAATTACGTTCACATTCTGTTAATCTATGTATAATTAAGGTGTTTAAACCCAGCGTGTACTTATTTTTTGGTCTTTTTTGTAATTGTTAATTCTACGTGGCGTGCATTATTTATTCATTTTTAATTTAATTTATTTGTTTTAATTTTTTATAAATACTTTTATATATTTATTGTTTGTTTTTTTTTAAATTAAGCTTTATTATTATTGCTTTTTTTTTTCTTTTTTTTTTTTGTTTTTTTTTTTTTTTTTTTTTTGTTTTTGTTTTTTTGGGGAATAAAAGATAACAAAGCTTTCACAAATTTTATTAGAACCACTTTTTTGATTAAGATCTTTGCTATCAATTTACTAATCAGAAATACTGATTTCGCAAAATAAAATAATATTATCTGACTATATAAATAATGTTTTCTGAATAAATTTTTAAACCGACTAAAATTATTGGCACTGCATATAAGTCGACAGAGCCAACAACATCATATTATATTGAAAATATTGATTTTTTACATGTACATAAACAATTTCCTAGTGAACAATAATTGTTTTTGCCAAAATAGCTGAAAACATGCTGTTTTAAAGTTTTCAATTTTTGAAATTTTAAACTTTATGTAAATATATAAATTAAAACTATTTTTTTATCAAAAAAGTGCTATAGTTTAAAAAATGGACAACTTCATGAGGAACAACAATAGTTTACAAAACAGTTTTGCAATGAATTCTGCTGGTAAAAAATTTTTTACAAAGTAAAACAAATAGATACGGAAAATAAAGGGAAATTTATTTGTTATCAGTATGGTCAAGAATATATAACAGAAGAGAATGTCCGACTGTACACTAAATTTTTGACCAAAATTTTGCGAGAAAAGTCGCACTTTTGAATTAGTGTGCGACTTTTCTCTCAAAAATCCGCCATTTTCTGCTAGTTTTTTGCGCTGCGATTTTTAACAGTGTTAGTTTTATCGCAGTGGGGACTGCGACTTTTTTGCACTCTTTGATGCTTTATTCGCACTGCGAATATTTTGGCACTGCGAGTCTGGCTGCACAACAAAAAAATACACACACTTATAGTAATTTTCAATCAAGTAAAACACTTCTAAACTGGTTTTATTTAATTTTAAAACGTTGCAAAGTTATTTTGTTTCATTAAAACTCAAAAATTTTAACATCTTAAGATAAAAAAACGACTTTTACTCATTTAAACATAAAATTTTTGCTCCACATTGTTATTATTTATTGTTGTGCAGCGAGACTTGCAGCGCGAAAATAATCGCAGTGCGAATGAAGCAGTAGAGAGTGCAAAAGTCGCAGTCCCCACTGCGAGAAAACTAACACTGTGTTAAAAATCGCAGCTTGGAACACTAGCAGAAAATGACGAATTTATGCGAGAAAAGTCGCACAAACGTTTGACACGTGCGACTTTTCTCACAAAATTTTGGTCAAAAATTTAGTGCACAGTCAAACATTCTCCTGAGTTATATATTTTTGGTATGGCTGACTGGTTACCTACTTGCAGATCAAAACTTATTTTAATATAATATTTTAATAATTAATAAACGTTTTAATATTAAAATTTCCGGGCTTTAACCTCAATATGGATTCCTGAAAACCAATGAAATTCAATATGAACGTTTCAACCTTTGTTGTTATTCCAATACCCCTGAAAACTACAGTTTGGATGTTGCTTGACTTTATTGTTCCAAAAAATTTATAAAATGATAAGAATTATTATTTTGTTTATTTTTGTGACAATAATATTATCATATAAAAACGTTGGCTAACGAAAAACCCAAATCGATAGGTAAATAATATTTCTTAAATAATATTTATTTAAACGTTATATCATTGTTTAGTTTGGACTCTGATAATTTAATTTTTTTACATATAAATTCGTACAAAAGGGTAAAATTAGCCTTAAAAAATTCTGCAAAAAATCAAAATTATTATCCTCCGGGCGTCTAAAAACACTTTTTACCCAAAAAAATGTGAAATACTTGGATGTAAACGATGTTAACTAAAAAACCTATTTTGTGCATTTTAATGAATTCCATTTTATTACATTTCATTTTACGTCATTGATTTAGGGACAATATACTTAAAAATTTTTTATTTAAGAAACAAAAACCGGCAGTAATTTGTATCCCTGTTTTACCCCCTCGTGGGGTTCCCGCCCCCCGGGGTTTTTCTTTGGGGGGTGGGCGTTTTATGATATCCGCCCCGGTCCCGCTCTTACATGTTATATGAAAAGATGAGCGGTTTAACTACGATGTGTTTATAGTCGGATGGAATGGCAATCGACCAAAGTCACATAAGGAATAATTAACATAAAACAGGATTAAATTTGCAATACATTCTTTGGAATTTTGAGTTCAACACAATCATGGTGCACTTGCTGTCTTTACGATTGTTATTTTTTAGGTAAAAACCACTGAACTGAAATTCCAAAGGATGTATTGCAAATTTAATCATGTTGTATGCAAATTAATCCTTATGTGATTTTAGTCGATTGAAAAAAATACTTACAGCAAAAAATTGTGAAATGAAATGGCTAATACTGTACTACTATTATAACTATATAAGAAACTGTTTTTTGATAAATGAAGAATGTTCTTATAACTTACAATTTAAATAATAGTTGTAAACACAAAACCTGAATTCCCTCTTTTCTTTTTATAATTTTTCGTTTTATTTTGTTCTTCATTTTCTGCTT
>JASAMX010005041.1:12500-14711 GCA_030248175.1 Microlaimidae sp. YZB2_3 | reverse complement strand
ATTATGGTGACGCTTATGTATATTGCATATTTCATGTATAAACAGAGTTCCAATGCAAGGTGCCTATAGCACGCTTTTTAAACTCTTTGGGGGTTGTTATCCACGGAGTGACAAGTGATAAGTGACAACAAGTTCTGCGCGTGTTTACACACACCATTACTCTGCCACTTTTCGCCACGGTGTTAACGCGTAGTCACTAATCACTCCTGTAGGATTGAGCCCTAAGGCCGTATAAACTAGACACCCTATGTACATTAGTTGCATTATGCCGCATAGCCGCCCTACCGATAGTGCGATTTAAAATGATATTATGAAATTCAATTTACTAGACACACTATAAGTACTTCTATAGATAGTGGCACTTAGTGTACCACTATAATGGAAGGGAAGAGGGGGTATAAGTTGTGTAGTTATAAAGAGGTTAAGTTAAGTTAAGTGAAGTTACACCATTATAAGTTGAATTATGTTTGCTGCCAAAAAATAAAGACATTTAAAGTTTTTAAATGGATTAATTACATAAAAAAATCAATCAAATTTTTGCAAAACATACGGTTTAACTCAATAATGTATTCACGCGAATCCGTGTCCGACGCGAGGAAACTCGTGCGGCCGGGACAGTATTACACTTGTGAGTATATATGAAGTGAAATTAAATCAATAAATAGCTATTATAATGGCTACTTCTCCATTTTAATTCGCCGAATTAAAATGGCTACTATGTTTATTATGATGGAGGGTGCCATTTAAATGGAAAGGTTTATTATAATTGCCTATTTTTACTTATTTTTTATATAGGAATTGTACATTTTTCGGTATATTATATATTTTTTGTGGAACTAAGTGGACAGGGCTCCTAGTAAATACGGGCTGGTCCACACCCAATTGAAAAGTGACAAGGCCTTTCGCGCGTTTACATCATTTTAAGGCTGGTTCATACTTATGTAAAAACGTCCGTTGGACTTTGTCCAAAGGACGTTTTTACATAAGTATGAACAAGCCTTTAATGTTTTGTAGCTTTTCAATTGTCACTTTGCTGCGAATCAAGCCTTCATTTTTTTATAATCGTTTAAATTTTCTATTTTTGTTCCGAGAGAAATCTCAATGTATTTCTTGTTTCAAAGCTATAAAATGGTATTCAATAATTTCATGCAATTTCGTTTTGAATACAAACTAATAAGACGTAAAATAAATTTTAGTTAGAGGTTAAAAAAGTAACAGTAAAACTTTTATTTTTACTTTCAACGTTCGGTAAAATTTTTTGCGGATTGATTTGATTTAATTTACGGATTGATTTGATCAAATTTTATAAAAATTAATGGAATAAACTGCGTTATCAGTGCCAAAAAATTTGTTTTTTATTTACCAATAATTAATTTTTTTATTATTTGGGCGAATAAAGTTGTACAAAATGATGTACCCGGGTGAAAATTTTAAATGCGCATATATATATATATATATATATATATATATATATATATATATATATATATATATATATATATATATATATATATATATATATATATACATACATACACACACACATATACAACACGATGTGAGTGAAAAATCAAGGATTAATTATTAATTAAAGATGCGAGAAAAATCAATTTTATCCAGGGGTCGCATTCTGACACGCGGTTAAAAGTTATCCTGGGCTTGCGGTTAAAAAGTTATCCCATTCATAAAGACGTTTGTAAAATTTCATTTTACAAAACTCCGCCTATTTTTTGTAATTACATGATAGAGGATATACGACACGGCGAATATTGATCCGTCAGCGGTGATAAAATGATGTTGCTGCGACCAATCAGCGCGGAGCAGTGTGCGCAGATGCTCCCCCTGGATTACAAGTCGAAAAACTTTTATCATTTATTTTACAAAAAATAGGCGGAGATTTGTAAAATGAGAATTTACAAAGGTTTTTATGAAACAGGCCCGGAATTGATTTCATGCTAACTATTTTACATTTAGTTAAATATTAAAAGTTAAATACATTTGGTTAACCTCCTAATTAATCAACCAACACTAATTGTTAGGAAAATCTTTGACGATCATACGGATGAGTTGTTCATGTGCAAGTGGAAAAAAAATACATGTATGTGCTTTAAAGCATCTGGGGTCGCATTCTGACGCGCGGTTAAAAGTTATCCCGGGATAACTTTTTCTACGTGCTTAAGGATGCCAGTGAAAAATCAATTCTATCCTGAT
>JASAMX010005041.1:0-7500 GCA_030248175.1 Microlaimidae sp. YZB2_3 | reverse complement strand
TGTCGTTAAAAAACCGCGCAAAAACTGCTGAACGTACTATTGCTGAAATAAAAATCATACGGAACGACCAATCAGCTGCGTGCCAACCATGCTTATGCAAATTATTTCTTTTGTGACTTTGGTTGATGGAGGGCATTCATTTATGATTCACTTTACTCCTAGCCTTTTGCAGCTAATTTTGAAGACGCACAATTTCATAAAAAATGAAAGTGCAACAATTCCATTCGAAAAGCCGGAAACCGGATGTAATTTTAGTTTATAATATCACTTAAAATGTATAACGTCCAAGTGGTATTATTTCAACAATTTTAGGCAATAAAATCCTAAAAGAATTGACTTGTGCGTATTTTAGCTTAAAACATTTAAAACACCGTAAAACTTTATAAAAAGACGGTTTTTGTGCATTTTTTATACGAGCAAATTAACGGATATAACATAAACACCCCCCTTAACTAACCTCCACCACAAAAATACAAAAATCAAAAAATTACTATGTTAATGTTATTCTCCAAGCTTATTTTGAACTTCTTCTTAGTGAACTTAAGTGAATGTATGTCTTAAGTCTCAAAAAGATATTTTTTAAAGTTAGGTTAAAGTTTAATAGTTTTTGAAGCGCGCACCTAATTTTTATTAATTGTTATTTGTATTTTGCAATCCTAATTACAAAAAAAAAACAAATAAATAGCGAATAAAATATAATATTCTGATAACACCATTGTGTTGCTCGTTTAAATACGAATGATAATTTGGTTTTTAAAATACCCTTAGTACTTGAAAAGCTATTATTGCTTTTGGGAACAAAAGATTAATATATTGCAACATTTATTTTAAGTATCTGTTAGTTTTCTATTTTTTTCGGATTTTTGTAAATTTTAGGCGCGCGTTTTAAAAACGGGCATCTAACTTTAAAAATTTTCTTTTCGAGACTCGTGATAACATTAGCATTAACATTAACATAGTAATTTATTGATTTTTGTATTTTGTGGTGGAATTTAGTCCATAGCTTTTTTCTACAAACTTACTTCCAATTAATAATATTGGACCCAACTAGCATAACAAAATTTTGGGTCCATGGTCCAACCACGAATTAAAAATTTGTTATGAAAAAAATAATTTTTACCCAATTTTCTCAGAAACCGGAGATTTAACAACAATATTCAAACAAATTCAACTATTTTTGGTAAATTTTGACCATATTTTAAAAAGTTATTTTTCGCGTAACAAAAGTTTTTTATATGTAAATTTTCTAAATTAATCCAAAAAAGAACAACATTTTGTAATGCTTTAATTTAATACTAAAAAAACCTTAAAATTTGGCAAACAGACATTTTATTATCTGTAGCATTTCCAGTTTCACAAATGTTTCAGTGAAATGTATTTAAACTGAAAGAAACTTTGTTTCGTAGTGGGACCACCAACCTAATATTTTTGTTATGCTTGGTAGGTCCAGCCGATGTGAGATAAGGTTATTTTCTTAACCATACCTTTGCATTTTCAAAAAAAACATATTTTTGAAGTGTTAACTCCTTAAATAGTTTTTCTAATCTACCAAAATCAACTGAATTTTCTTGCGATATAAGATTTTATTAACAACAAAATTTAAGTACAACCAAAAAATATGTAACATAATATTACACATTTTTACAAACTATATAAAAATAATCTACAAATTTAGTAAATGCAGAACTTAAGTATTTATGTTTGAATCAAAGTAGAATTAAAAACAAAAATTACACGTAACATATGTACACAAATGTGAATGTAACCAAACAAATTTAAAATGCAACAATGAAGAACTCGACTAAAACTCAAAATATTTTTATCGAGATTTTTTTTTTTCAAGATTGTTTTTTAATTTAAATTTTTCTGGTGTCAATTATTTATCGTAAACCTGCTATCAAAAATATATAATAATAAAGAAAAACAAAGAACTCAGAACAGATCAACCGTTAAGAATATACCATTTAAATGGCATGTTTGAAAACGAAGCATTATTGAAATGGTATTTGCTCTGGTGTTTCATTTCTTTATCATATATTTTCGCTCTTATTAGAATAATACTACAGTTTATAAAATAAACTAATAATATTACTATAACAAATTTAAAAAAAATAGATAGTTAAAGGCTAATTTATACAGCATAACATGTTACTTTTAATGAGATTTGCAATATCCCCAGTTATGTAACTTGAAATAGAGTCAAGTTGTCAAACTCAACAAATAACTGTAAGTAGACTACATATATAAGTGCAAGCTTATAATAAAGCTTGAATTAAGCTTAGAGTCCTAAATTTTATAAAATTGGTCTGAGCTTAAAGAAAATGCTGATGGATAAGATAACTTTTAGTAGGTTTAGAAATTGCTACAAAATTTTTAGAATAAAAGCTTTCATTCTTTTCTTTTATGCTTATGGTTAGGTTTTAATGACTTTATGCTGGGTATTTACGCCAATATCTTTCCATTCCAATTTCTCGACATTTTTTGGTGCCAATTACAACTGCTTGGTCTCTGCCTGGGTCAGTTAGCTCTGTTATATTGACAGGAATTGTTATTTTTGTGTTACTTTAACACTGGACTGTTTCTCTGGCCAAAGTAGGTTGCGGCTAAAAATAGTAAAAACACAGTAGTTTTGAAGATCTTTGATCTCCAAAAACAACAATAGAAAATTGGTTGACAAAAAATCAATTTTTTTTGTATTTAGTGAAGATTGAAATAATTGTTTTAATGCAAAAAAACATAATTTGGGTTAAACACACAAAAACTAGAGATATGTTATAAAAACTGTGCTGTAAAGATTATCTTTAAATTTTTTACGATAATCTTGAAATTGTTAGTATTCTAAACAAACACGCCATCAAAAATTCAAAATGCACCATAATAAAACCTCTTAACAACCGTGGCATGAACACAGATTTAATAGTTGTTTCCTTGAAAAATGCCAAATTATCAGACAGGTTTTTTTCTAAAGCAAATATATACTTTTGTAATATACTTTGGCAACAAATATTGTGTTTTTAAATCTATCGCAAGAATGAATTTACATAAATACAAGATTTTATATCCTTAACAAGCAGCATATTTTTTTAATAATAAGGATCGTTACGATAATTCAACTACCTGAAAGTCTTTAAAAATTTACATGTAATAATTTTTTAATAATCGCCAAAAATATTGATTTTTACGAAAACGATTTAAAAAATGGATGAAAGTTAAGATATAATATAAAACTATTTCTCCATTAACTATTATATGGTACGGGGTCTTTAGAGCCACGAGCAGGGAACTTAGAGTCATCGGGAATTTTTGGGAACTTGGAGCCTTTAAGAAAAAATTGGTTTGGGGTTAGATTTAGGCTTCGCTTAGGTTTAGGTAAACGTTTTAGCGATTTTTACTTTTAGCTTCAAGTTCCCAACTTACGGCTCCAAGTTCCCCACCTACGGCTCCAAGTTCCCTATTTTTGGCTCCAAGTTCCCAAAGCTCCATCGACCCTAAATCTATTATATGCAAATTCTTTACAAGACCTTGAAGTACAAATTAATTTCTGTCTTGGCCCTTAGTAAAATCTTTTATAACAAAAATTCAATAACATGTCACAATATTTTAATTAACGTCACTAACTTTTTAAAAAAGATTAAAAAAACTCTTAATAAGCAAGTGTGAACTATACAATTGTTTTAACTTGCAAAAAAATGCGTCGAAAAATGCAATGAAAGCAATAATTTTACTGTATACTTCGTATAAAATTTCCAAACAAAGAGGTTCAAAAAGGGTCCTACTGGATAGGCCCCGAAAAAAAATTCAACAAGATTCCAGCGGCTCGGACTTCAAAGGAGTATCGGAAATGTGCTCGGTGTTTTCCGGGTCGCCGTAGGGGTTGATGAGTGCCATCACGCTGCTGTTCACAGCCGCTAGTTCCGACTTAAGACTTTCCAGTGCGGCGTCGCTCAATTCCGCACCACCGTTTTGTGACTCTTTCGCCGCGGGTTCCGGTTCCAGTTCGGGTTCCGGTTCGGGTTCTGCCGGGGTTCGGGGGAAGACGGGCGGAACGAGGCCGGGGAACAAACCCACAGCCGCGCCCAAAAGTCCCGCGGCCAAAGCGGCCTGATTGGCGGTGGTGACAGAGTTGGGGGAGTCCATGCTGGAAGGACTACTTGAGCCTTCGCTACCGCCGCTCTTCGGGATAACACTCAGTGGACCCATCTCACCAGCAAAAACTAAACAATGAGATTAATACAATTTATTTAAATAAAAAGATATCTAAAAATAGTGATCTTCCTATCAAATCAAATATTATCTTTGAACGATATCATTAAAAATTGATTTTTAGATCTGTAAAAATATAATGAAGGGCAGCTATACGACATATTGATATAATTTTGGCGGTTATAGTGAAACAAACGAAAAATGTGTACTTAAAAACCATGAGATGAGTTTTATGCATGAAGAAATGGGCATTAGTCTGAAGTTTTTTTGTACACTAAACAACGTTTGTAGTTTATTTTTAGCAAACGCCACAAAAGAATTTGAAAATTTGTTTTGACATAAAATTGAACAGGTAAATAATATTATAGCATACCTCGTTTGGCTTCTTTCCTCTTATTGGCGAACCAATTAGCAATGACCTGAGGTGTAACCATTTCTTTTTTAGCCACTGGTGTACCTAAACATACTATGGTTGAACTATATCTGGCTGGCGGTTATGACCTTAAAAAACAAATATGTAAGAACGCAGAATTTTTTTTAAATTCCACTTTTTCACAAAATATATATAAGTTAACCAAATTTAGCCCTTAAAAAACTTACATTTTGGCTCAAAATTCAGTAATTTGAGAAATAATTGTTAAAAAAATTGTTTTTTTATTATTAAACTGCTTTTGTAAAATGTTTTTAATAGCTTTGTTGTTAAATAGTCAATTAATTATCAAGGTCAGCTAGATTTTATTTGCCTATAGCAGTTAATTTAACACTAATCCAAATATTATTAAATACTACTATTTTTATGGATATACCTAGCATAACAAAATCATGGATGCGCGGTCTTGCCAAACGAAAATTAATAATAAAGTGAATAATTTTTACTTAGTTTTCTCGGAAACTAAAGACTTAACAACATTACTAAACAACTTCAGGTATGTTGCAAGTTTTAACCAGTTATTTTTGGGCAGGCTAGGTTTTTTATATATGTGAATCTGTTGGATTAATAAAGAAAACTTTTGTAATGCTTAAATTAAATACATAAAACCGCTAAATTTTTTAAGTATATGTTTTATTATTTCTAAGTTTCTAAAATACTATAAAAAATAAATTTAATCTAAAAAAGATATTGTTTTGAGGTAGGACCGCCGACCCAATTTTTTTATGCTAGACGGGTTAGAACCACATATGCAAGGTTGTGGGTTTTGATTCTTTTAGAAATTTGGAAGTTTGTCGAATCCTGTTCAAAGGACAATCTATTGTTCAAAACATTAGTTGAAAAACTGTTCAAAACATTAGTTGAAAAATAGTACTGAAAACCCAAAGTTGTTAAAAACCCAAATTTCAAAGGCAAAACACACCGTCAAATATTCCTTTTAGACTTAGAGAAAGTATGAACCAGAATTTAATATATATTAAAAAACATTGAATACCACTTTTCTCAGCAGTAAGTGCGCGGTTGCATGCGGCGGCGATTTCCATGCGTTTGCTGAGGTCTGGATAGGCGTTTTCCTTGAAGAACTCGTCCAGAATCTTGAGGAGAATGGGCCGGAACACGTACCGCTCCCTCCGGAAATGCTGAAGTGGCTCCAGGTCTGCACGCGGAGAAAAATGCTCGGAAGACAAAATGGCTAGAAAATAATAATATGAATAATAAATAACATTTTTAATTGCACCGATTAAGGATAACTTGAAACCACGGTTTGTGTCTTACGATCTCGCTGATTAGCATTACATTAAACACTTATTAGGAAAGGGGTGGGAAATAATATTATGACATAATAGTTAAGTTTTAACTTTATATATTTTGAAGTGAGCATACATTGTAATAAACAAGGTATTTAATTTTTTTTGTCGTTGGTTTTGGTTATAAACACAGAGTAAAAGTATAAAAATAAAAAAATGTGATAACTAGAGAAATATATCAAGTAAATCATAATAAAAATAAAACCATTCAAATTACATAGTTTTTCAGGATGTTTTTTGGCTTGCAGGTACCACAAAAACATTGTTGTCCGAACTCGACTCGAGAGTTCTCGCGAGTTCCCGTTGAGAAATTTGGAAATGTATGGTTGAGAGACGTTGATCAGTTGGGCGATGGCCGTTTGACGCAGTTGGTGTTTAGTCACAAAATGTTTTACTTCTTGTATTGCAGCGTCTTCACCATTTCTAAATTTTTATTATTTTTAGATTGAATTTTATTTCCGGTATGTTCTTGTTAATATTTTTTACAACAAAGCCAATGAATTTGCCAAACCACATAAGTGTTCGTTTTAATTGTAGCATTACATATGTCGCTTGACATGCTTATGTGATTTAGCCCTAAGCAAAAAGTTTTCGTTTGCGTTTTTTAATAGTCACCGTAAAAATTTTTTGTTGAAAAAAAAAGTTTTTGCACCTCACGAATTATTTCTCTTTTTTTTACTGTCGTGCGACTCAAAGCATACCATCGTATGAACCGGCTATTTAACAACAAATACTTAAATCTAAAGTCTGAAAACCTTGAAAAATTTAGATTTATTATATGAAGCGACTTATTAAATGCTTTAAAGTTATTAAGGTATCTCCGTACTAAAATCAAAAAACGATTTAAAATGGTTTTTCTAATTAATTTGTATAGGCGTTTTTATGGGTTTCTTTTAAGAACGGTCATTTATACTTTAAAAATAAAACAAATCAATAATATTTTGTGATTACAAAATATCCGTAAAATTTTTGTAGTACGATTATTTGCATGAAATGAAGAATAATAAAAATAAACAACGTAATAAATATTTGTTGTTAATATGCAAGTGTCATATCATATCTGGAACATTATTTGCGCATTGACATTTATATTTTACATAAAACGAGTTCATCGGTCTTCCAAACCACAAGAATATTTCTATAAAAGTTGTTTAAAAATGATCTTTTATGATACAAAATTACTTTATGAGCTCTTCCAACTCAGCAGTGATATCGGCACCACCTCCATTGAGCTGCTTAGCGTGTTCTCTAAGAATTTGCAGAGATGAAGTGCCAGTGCCCATTTTATATAATGGAAACGCATTTGAAATACTCTAAAATTAAAAATTATGATTAGTTCTTTTTTAATCAATTTCAGTGAAAATTTCTATGATTTCTTTTTGGACTTTTTAACTTGCTAATAATTTTCTATAAAATGTTAATGAATATAATTGTTTCTTTCCATAAATTGTTGTGGTAACTATGACCGATTTCAAAAAAGTAAATTTTATTTTTGCATATTTTGATTTCATCGATAAAAAAATTCGTTTATGAGACACGAAATTCGTTTTTGTTTTATTC
>JASAMX010005040.1:2500-11946 GCA_030248175.1 Microlaimidae sp. YZB2_3 | reverse complement strand
TTATTAGCTTAATTAAATTTTTTGAATAATAGCAAGAATATATAATGCAGGAGAATCTCCGAATGTTTAGTAAAAAAAACTTTTAGAACAAAATTTTGCTAGAAAAAAGTCGCACATACGCAATTTTGTGCAATTTTTCTAGCCATTTTCTGCCTGTTTTTTCGCGTTCTTTACGCAGTGTTAGTGTTCTTGCAACAAAAAAGTGCTTCTTTCTTTGCATTCAATGTCGGTATTTTCGCACTGCGAGTGTTTTTCCACAACAAAAAAAAAACAAGTGGTGCATGTCCGACTTTTCTAGCGAAATTCTGTTTTGAAATGCTTGGTACAGTCGGAATTGTCTGGTGTTATATACTCCTTATAATAGTAATATATATAAGTGTATGTGAAATTCGCAGGCGTTGTTTTTTTAAAAAAAAGTTGTTTCTTGTACGCTTTTTGTTAGTTAGATTGCTTAGCTTGTGTTGTCGCATATTGTCGTTACTACGGCAAAATAAGCCACAAATCCTATAATATATATCTGACTGTGACTCATTTTATATTTCAAACAGCACCTTATTTACTACAGAATGAGTCACAGTCACGTGTGTTTTATAATGACAGTGGCTTATTTTACCGTAGTAACGACGATATTATCGTTACTACTGCAAAATAAGCTACACCCTTCTTATTGAGGTTTTGGCGCAGTGACAAAACGTATACGTCATTGCTTATTGAAGGTCCGTGGATCGAGTCTCGACTGAGACACGTCACAGTGTGATAATATTGATTATTTGTTAATATTGCTAATATAGCCTTGAAAAATGCTCTAAGAATAGAGCAGGAAAGAGGGGCGATTTCTCCCCGGGCGTGTGTTTATACAGAAAAAATGTGGGCTAGTCTAAGATGGACATTATTTGCACCATAAGAAATTTGTATTTGATTTGACCAGCTGCCCACTGAATAAAAGCTTTTACCATATGATAATAATTTATTTATACGTTTAACTAATTACAGAGCACTGTTGCATTTTTTTTAATTTTATGAAATGACAATTGAAAAAATTTTACTTACAACAATTTTTGACAAGCGCGAAATCGACATTTTTCCAATTAGAAGGTTATATTTGTATGTGTAAGAAACAACTATAAATTTAAAAAAGTGGCGGTTTCACGCTTGTCAAAAATTGCTGTGATTAAATGTATTTTAATTGTCATTTCATCAGATTAAAAAAATGCAACAGTACCGAGTAGTTAGTTCAACGTATGAATAAATTATTATTATATGATAGAAATTTTTATTCAGTGGGCAGCTGGCCAAATGAAAAATAAATTTTTTATGGTGCAAACAATGTCCATTTCAGAATAGTCCACATCTTTTCTGCCTAAGCACACGCTCGGGGAGAAATCGCCCCTTTTTCCTGCTCTATTCTTAGAGAATTTTTTAAGACTAGTCTACCACTTTTTTATATCAAATTAAAGAAATAATCTTATATAGTATAGTTTTAGCTACTCCATGACAAATGTTTATAATCAATTCGTTGCCGAGATATAAGGTCTTAACAGTTTTAATATCATCAATAGAAAACCTATTTTTCGTAAACATTAGAATGTGAAAAACTTTGCCGACATTTTTCCTTCTTTATTTATGGTTGATAAATTGAATTTTTAAATTAAATATAAAAAGTTAGAGTCTTAGCTATGCAATAATATAAATTTCTAATAGTGCTTCATTATAAATACGAATTTCAAATTATGTTGTCAACATTTTAAATTTTAAATTTCGACACTGAAAAAAGTGGCTCCTAAAAAATTAATGCGCGATTTTTTACACTTTCCAAAGAGTTCATGTTTATTTCTGAGAAATCAGTTACAACGGAGGAATATCGGTTTTAAGATATAAGCGTTTAAAAAAATCTATTAATCATAAGGAGAACAGGGACATGAATTACAAGATTTTTCCAAGTTCTCTAATTGTAGTTGGTGCGGTGCCATTGGGCTTAATCACCGTGTGGTTCTCCCGTTCCACTGATAATTCAGTTACATTTTTTGAAATAAAA
Source organism: Microlaimidae sp. YZB2_3 (assembly GCA_030248175.1). Taxonomy (NCBI): domain Eukaryota; kingdom Metazoa; phylum Nematoda; class Chromadorea; order Desmodorida; family Microlaimidae; species Microlaimidae sp. YZB2_3. The sequence continues at coordinate 9,911 of JASAMX010005040.1, read as the reverse complement.
AGAAGAAGATGATGATGAAAATTTATTAAAAAAATTTACGTACGTTCTCAAAGTATCAGTGGAGCAGTAAATCGCCGCACCAACAAGGATTGCAATTATATTTTTGAAAGGAAAATAATAATAATGAGAAGAAGAAGATGATCATGAATTAAAAAACTTACCCACGTTCTTTAATTATAGTTGGGACAGTGTCGTAGGCCTACATTGCTGGGTGGCGCTCCCGCATTACTAATGATTGCAATTGTTTTTAAAATAAAGAATCAGAAAAAGAAGAAGATGAACATGATTACAAATTTTATTTTATCCACGTTCTCTGATTATAGTTGGTGCGGTGCCTCGGGGTTAAATCGCCACATGAACAATGAAGGAATATTGATTTTAAGGTATGAGCGTTAGAATAATAGTATTAAAAATAAGTAAAAGAAGATGAACATGAACAACAAAATTTTCCCAACTAAAAATAAATTTTATCAGGGTGAAAATAAATGAGTGGTAAAGTAAACACTCGTTTTTTTGAGAAAATATCACATGCAGAGAAACACATGACGCAGCTAAGATAATAATTGGTTACATAACCGCTGAAAACCTTTTTTAAAATTTTTCTCGCTTAGGGGTTTATTGTTTAATTCTTCCTGGCGTAGAGCGGTTATGCCCTTAATTTCAGCCTGGAAGATTTTAGCTTTAATTATATAGTTGGCGCGGTGCTGTGGGGTTAAACTGTCGCGTGGCTTCTCGCGCCATCAATAATTGCAATTTTTTTGAAATAAAACTTTAAATTAATTTTTTTCATCAATAAATTAAGAATTAACAAAAAATATTTTATTGTTTTCGCCGTTTTTCGCGCAGTTGAAGTAGATGGCGCTGTGCGGTTTCTGCCACCTATATAGCAATCAAACACAATCGTCTGCTGTTATTGCGCAGTTTCTATGAGGAGCTGTCCGCTGTCTGCTCTGTAAAATTCTTATTGTTGCCAAAAGAGCTGTTATTGTGCGGTTAGAAGTATTTATTTTGCTATTTTTCAATTTATTATTTTAATCAATTAATCGATAACAAGGACCTAAATGAAAAAAAATGGCTCCTCAGAAAGTGTGCTTTCTTCTTTCCAATGAGCCCATATAAGTGTTTGATCAATCAGTAACGAAGGAGGAATATCGATTTCAAGAATTAAGCGGTAGAATAATAAGAAGAAGAAAAAAGGAGATGAACATGAATTTCAAAATCTACCCACGTTCTGTAATTATGGTTGGGGGCGATGCAGCGGGGCTAAATCGCCCCGTGGCGCTCCCGCACCACCCATGATATGTAGTATTTGGTTGAAAAGTTAGTGCTGAGTAACGTTGACCTTGCGTATCCTGTTTTATGCAAAATAAATAAACTGTTAACTTTTTTAATATACACATGTCTGTGACTCATAATAGGTTGCTATTTAATATTTAGATCGAGTCACAGTCTCAAATATTTTATACAAATTGTGGCTCCTTTTACTGTAACGACTACATAAAATTTTAGCTTTAAAAATCCATGATAGTCTTGCACATAAAATTACTGTAACTTCCTGTAGATGTATACACTTATTGCTTGCTACGTTGAGATTATGCTAGTTTCTGAATTTCTGCGCTAATATTTATCCTACTCCATTATTTTTATCTTGAAAATTTAATAATTTCTATGAGGGTGATTATAGACTTTAATTGTAATAATTATGAGCTTGAACAAATAAATGGTTTCGTAAAACTGAGAGAATTAATTTTGAATTGGCACGTTTTAAAATAGAATATGAAGCAGAATAGTTTATTAGTAGTTGTACAGAATACAGTAAAGTACACAGCAGTACAACACGTCAACACATCAATACGAAAAAAGATATGTTAATACTACAGAAAAAACACAATAAATTCTGAATAAGGAAAAATTTTCTATTCAAATAAATAAGTTACACAGTAAATATAGACACATTATAATGGTTTTGCCACCAATGTTGGACTCCATTAAGAACCCGTTCACTGTTGATCCCAGTTTCCAGATCCCAAAAGCACCAATCACACCGCTTTTCCAGATCCCACATCCTTAAACTACTTGGAGAAAGCTCCAAATTCTGGAAAAAAATTAAAAAAAATATTATTATTATTATTATTATTATTATTATTATTATTATTATTATTATTATTATTATTATTATTATTATTATTATTATTATTATTATTATTTATTATTATTATTATTTTTATTAATATTTTTATTATTATTATTATTATTATGATTAGTATTATTAGTATTATTAGTATTATTATTATTATTAATATTATTTATTATTATTTTTATTATTATTATTATTATTATTATTATTATTATTATTATTATTATTATTATTATTATTGTTATTATTATTATTATTATTATTATTATTACTATTATTATTATTATTATTATTATTATTATTATTATTATTATTATTATTATTATTATTATTATTATTATTATTATTATTATTATTATTATTATTATTATTATTATTATTATTATTATTATTATTATTATTATTATTATTATTATTATTATAATTTTAATTATTATTATTATTATTATTATTATTATTATTATTATTATTATTATTATTATTATTATTATTATTATTATTATTATTATTATTATTATTATTATTATTATTATTATTATTATTATTATTTTTATTATTATTGTTATTATTATTATTATTATTATTATTATTATTATTATTATTATTATTATTATTATTATTATTATTATTATTATTATTATGATTATTTATTATTTTTGTAGGCTGTTTTCATGGTATTTTTGCTTTAATTTTTTCATGTGTGTTAATCTTGGGTTTTTTTCGGTTTCTCTCATAGTTTTCGTTACTGTTTTTCTTATTTCAAAATACGTAATCGCAGAGGTATTTAATGGAACTTTTTTTAAACACAAAACAAAATGATATCATAGATTTAGGTTTTATGATTTTCGGGATAGTTATTTTATGTTTTATTATTCAGCAAATATTATTACTGTAGAATTTGTTAAAAAATACCCAATTTCATTAGATTCCATTTTAAAAATAGAGCGGGGGTCGCTTTCTGAGGCGCGGTTAAAAGTTATCCCGGGATAACTTTTTTTTACGTGCTTAAGGATGCGCGAGTGAAAAATCAATTTTATCCAGGTTAAAAACCGGAGTAAATTTTTTCTATTGTTTTAAGTAATAAGAATATTTATCCAACGCGAGAGGTGGGTAAATATTTTCTCCCGTAGGATTAATTTAATAAAAAATAAAATAAACGCATTGATGGAAATTTTTATTTTGCGTGAGGTGGTTTGGCGCGATAAAAAAAATTTTAAAAAACCATTGCAATCATTTTCTCTCCCATATGTGGCGGTTTTTTTACTTTACAGTATATATATATATATATATATATATATATATATATATATATATATATATATATATATATATATATATATATATATATATATATATATATATATATATATATATATATATATATATATATATATATATATATATATATATTTATTTTCATTAGAATGGATTTATCAGGGTAAATGAAGTATTGCGTCAGAATGCGACCCCTGGTCTCTAAAAATATAAAAAATAAGAAAAAATGTCGCAATTCGACATTTAATAAAAATTCCTGATAACATTTAAATAAAAGCAAAAAAACACTTAGGAAATAGGTGGCCTAAGTTTTCTTTTTAGTTTAACTAAAATATTCTAAATTATTCAAAAACTATTTTTAGTATAGTGACTACTAATAAAATAAGTCATATTAGCATAAAATGTTTATAGCGTTAATGACAATAACTTATTGCAAAGGTTTCTTATTACTTCGAACTACAAAATCTCTTAAAAAGTAACTAATAAGAAGCATGTTTGGGATTTAGCCAAATTTCAAAAAGAACGTAGGAAATGAAACGTAAACGAATAATTCTATAACAATGACGTTAAATTAAGAACAATAAGCAAAAAATCTCCAGAGAAAATACGTGATAAAAGTTTTCGTTTTCCGAAATAGTAATCAACTGCTTTATTGATATTTCTGAAGTGGTTTTTAATAAAAAATGATTTTAATACAACAAAACTTTAAAACCAATTATTAATAAAGCTGACTACATTTTCGCATAAAACTCGATGTCGCACTCGAAAACGCAATAGTTTACGTGACTACGGCAAAATGAGCTCCGATTCGTATAAAATATATGCGACTGTGACTTATTTTAAATTTTGAACCCCACCCTATAAGCTATAAATTGAGACACAGTCGCACGTATTTTACAATGACTGTGGCTTAGTTTGCCATAGTGACGACCATATGCATACATAGTTTGGTTATGCGCAAAAACACTGCTACATTTTGAGCAGTGCCCATTTACACGACACATGCCTCAATAAGAGCAGTTGTTTTGCCATTTTATGCGCACAAAAATTAATGGCAGTGCTCAAAAAATGGCACCAAATCTTTTCGCTTCTGAGACTGAGTGGCATATTTTTCCTTAATATAATATAGGGTAATGCATGAAATTTCGGCACTTTTTGGACATTTTTAAAACCGTTTTTTGGCCATAACTTTTTTCAGTTTTGTTTGATCAAAAAGTTTTATATTACAAAGTTGTGTATTTTCTTATTCTTAACACACTGATATGCATAACAATTAACATCTACATAAATTTCGTTTTATAAGGGACTATATCGAAAATGGCCACTTTGGAAAATTCGTTTGTGCATTTAATTTCGGCAATTTTTTCTTCGGGCTATAACTTTCTTGTTTTTAGGTCAATATTCATGTTTAATGGCTTATTTGAAAGTTGACTGCAACATTTACTGCCATATTGGTTTTTTTTACTCTAATTTAATTTTATCTGAGTGAAAAATTGAAAAGTAAATTAAAGTGCCGAAATTAAATGCATTTTCAAAAGTGCCGAAATTAAATGCACCTTTTGGCCATTTTTCTTCAAGAAGTTACTCCAGCCAACAAAAAAATTGGTAGATGAAGTTATGACTGTCTATTTTTCGCCCATTCTTCTAGTTTCTAACGAGCTATCAATCACTTTTCAATTTAAATTTGGAACCAAGTTATGATAAGATAACCCGCTTTTATCTGAAACCCGATAACCCGATAATGACGAATCTGAAATTTGGAAGGATTCCAAGCCCGTATGCTGGTAGCAACAAACCTTTAAATTAAAAGTTTTGCAAGCATAATAAACTCTAAAAGATTAGTTTTAATTTTTTTAAATTTATTTTGATTTAAAATATTAGAAAATGGTCCAAATAACCCCATGAAAACGCAACACATGATAAAAAATAACACCGTGGAATAATTTACATATAATTTGAACAACTGTTTAACACACAGTTAGATATTCTCTACTATTATCAAAAATATATAATACTATATATATATATAGTATTATATATTTTTGCTATTATGCATTCTTGACTATACTATATATATATATATATATATATATATATATATATATATATATATATATATATATACTATATATAATAATATATACTATATATATTTTAATATATAACCACTAGAAAATAGTCAATGCTTCTTTTTTTGACCTGATAAATCAGCAAGCGATTGCTTTTAAACAAAAAATAAATAAATAAAAAAAACACGAATACACCTCAAATTAAAGATGAATTCTATCAGGGTGAAAATGACTAGGTGATAAAGTAACCACTCGTTTTTGAAGAAAATATCACGTGGAAAGAAACACCTGACGCAACTAAATAATAATTGGTTACATCATCTTTGAAAACTTTTTTTTATTATTTTTATTCCTAAGCGTTCATTGTTTATTTCTTCCTGACGGCGAGCGGTTACGCCCTAAATTTCATCCTGAAGGATTTTAACTATAGTGTACTGCACCTGCATTTTTATGTAGTCAGTCATAAATTTTATAAATTCCAGCTTATTTGTTTTTTATTCACAAAAAATTTCAAATTATTAAATTCAAATTATCAATAACAAATATATAAAAATATAAAATTCTAAAACAAATCTATCACAGAAAATAAAACACATATTGCAGTTTTGTGATGTTTTTGCAAACATACAATTGTTTTGGTTGATCAATTAAAATTATTGTTTTAAAATTTGCCATTTTCATCAAGATTGTTGAGCTGTGCAAGTTGAAAATTGTTCGGTTTAGATCGAAGCTTTTTGAGACCACTAAAACAAAATAAATAATTATAGCAAATTATGTACTTTGGGCAAAGAAGTATTTTATTAATAAAATACTTTCTTCTATAATAAAAGGTTTTTATAAAAAACTTTACTACTAAAATTCTGTGTGCATTAGTGATGTTCCTAGTCTTCAAAATAATGGTCCGGAGCTCCGCCCCTTAAATGAGCGATTTTGAGCTTATTTAAGCTTCAAATATATTTAAAATTACTTTGTCTTCATTTCTAAGACTATTTTTATTGTTGTAAATAAGTTTTGAAAAAAATTAAGTTAACAAAAAAATTTCACAAAATAATCAATAGCATCACTATTTTAATTATTTATAAAATTAGTACAAAAATAGAGCAGAGCTCCGGGGGTTGCTTCGAAGCTTCTAAAAGCAGAGTTCCTCTCTGGAGCTCTGGAGCTCAGGCCTTCGGTGAACATCCCTAGTGAGCACTGAACTCATCAACGTTGTGCGGAACTTTAAGCCAAACAATTTATTTACACAGTGTTTATTCCTTTTTATTGTTTGACGCCGATGGGAAATTAAATTTTAAAATTTTCCATTCTAAAAATAAAGAAATTTTAAAAGGTACAGCATCTTTGCAGTTAGAAAATGCGAATTTTAACTTTTGAATTGTGATTTGGGCCCAACAGTGACATTTTATGCTCATTGGAAAATTACAGCAACGTAAACTGATAAAAACGGAAACATTCTAAAAAAGAAAAACGGTGCGATCACTACTTTTTTTAGTGATTTTATTTTTTAAAAATACACTCTTTGTCTATAATCCGTCTTTTTTTTTAATTATTAAAAAAATTTGATAAATATAAATTCATTAATTTAAATTAAATCTCGATTAAAAACAGGATTGTAGAACTGCTCGCAAAATCTTATATCCTCTTTATGAAATATACCGTTTATGCAAAAAATACTTTTACAAAATAATGTTTAGAAAAACAAAAAAAAAATTGAATTTTTTGGTAAACAGAAACCACAAAATATTTTTTATCCATTATAATTTAAAAAATTTTTCTAGTTTTTACTTTGGGAAAACTATATCTAAATATTGTTACACTAGGAAATTATGATATAAACCGTTTTTGTTCCATGATTTTTAGTTTGCTTCTTAACAAAAATTTAGAGTTGAAAATCCTCGATTAATTCGGGCGTAATTTGAATGTTTTTACA
>JASAMX010005039.1:0-20679 GCA_030248175.1 Microlaimidae sp. YZB2_3 | reverse complement strand
ATTATAAAATTTCTTTATCAAATGTTTTTAAAAAGTGTTTTTTTATTATTAAAAAAAAAGATTTTTGAGTTGTCAAAATGCTACAAAATAGTTCTAAAAACTTGTAAATTACTGCATTTTTGTTGATAAATATGATTAAAAAGGAGGATTTAGAAAGGGAAAATGAGTGCTTAAAAAACAAATTGAACAATTAGAAAAAAAATATTTGGAAAGAAGAAAAAGCCGAAATGTCAAGTTGTATTGACAAGCTGGAAGCAAATCAACATTTTAATCCAGATTTGAACAGCCACGTTTGCGAAGAGATATTTGGCAGGCTTTTAAGGCCCGTTCACACTTACGCACAATGCACAATGCATTATAGTACCTGTTCACATTTACACTCAATGCATATTGCATTAAAACGAATTTTCAGCCAAAATTATTGTTAAATACGGTTTAAAATGCTTGTTTCTCTTATTAAAAAACAAAACCTTACAAAGAATAGCGTTACTGCAAATCCAAGTTGACAAAAAACTCAAATTGACCGATTTTGAGATAAACAATCCTGATTATTAGTCAACGAAGCTAAAAAAGCAAAAATATTGTTCTAAAATCACTCTTTTTGTATTTATTTTTCCATAGAATTATGTTTTATATTTGTGTAAACACAAAAATATGTTTTAAATTTTATGTATTATGAAATGTGAAGTCGTTTGTTCAAGAATATTTATTATTTGATTCGTTTTTTAAGCAGAAGAGTTCTCAACGTACGTACTTTGCGAAAAAAGTACAAATTTTTGAAGCGCGCTGCTACTCGCACAAAACTTGGAACGCCGTTCCAAGTCCAATAATGCATTGTGCATTGTGCATCGTGCATTGTGCATAAGTGTGAACGGGCCTTTACTTTTGATATTGGAACGAACGGATAAGTGGGAAGCGGGAAAGGAGCATTCCACAATGCTCGTGGTTTCAGGATTGCAAGAAACCCTGACTCCAGAAAAAGAGCAGGAATCAATTAAGCATTTTGTTGATACATTAAACAATGATGCCAAAAAATATCTATTTACAAACATTTTTAGTTAGGTATGATTAACCCTACTTATCCTAGATTGGTGAAAATTAGGTTAGCTTACAAAAAGATTCAGAACGATTTGATTCGTTCTGCAGGAAATTTTAAAAATGTTGATCACTATAAAAGGGTGTTTGTTAGGCCCTCATTGACTGAGGAACCAAGAGAGGAACAAAAAAAATTGCTCAGTTATGAAAAAAAGCATTAGAGGGTGGCGATAAACAAATGGTTATTCGTTACACAGAGAAACATATAGAAAAAATTTCGTCTTCATTTATGGTTGTAGTTGTAACTTCCACCATCGCATACATAAGTTAATCTTCCAGTTCGCGTTTGCAATTTCATTGATATGCAGTCCGGAGCAAAAATAAAGGTTGTTTTTCATGCCCGTCCTTTGGGGATGTGATGACTAATCTGCACATGTGCACAATAAAGTAACCCGCGCTTTTGGGAAGCGGAATAAAGAAAAGATCTGGGTTAGACCACAGCCGCTTTCCTTTTTCTTTGCTCATGTGCTGGGCGTTTGAAGGGTTTAGAGGTATTATAGGATGGCTAATTTTTTAAACAGGAGGTAAAAAGAGGGCGAACACTTAATATTAGCTGCCCAAAACATGGTTTATTAAATATTTTGTTTTTTAAACACTAACAACTTTTTAATTTTAATTGTCAGTTATAGTTTAAATTTAAAATAATTAATAAAAGCTTAATTGTGCTGCTATTTTAAAATATAGCCCGTTTTTTTATAAATTCTAAACATTTTGTTGGAATGTTGTTGTTCACAAAAATTTTTTTATTAGAAAAGCATTTCGATTGGGCATCTAATTTTAATTATGACAATAAATAATAAAAGGGATATTTTTTTATTATTATTTGTTAATAATCTTACACACTTTTTTGGCTTGCGCCTGGCTGCAAAATCTTTTCTGTCTTAACCAATTAAATTCCATTAGACCAAATTAACTTTATTATTCCAGAATAACCAAAATACAAATATTTAAAAAATTAAAATTGTTTTTTAAATTTTTGCCTTTCATTTGGCCAGCCAAATTACTAATATTTACCAGCAACAAAAAATTGAAATAGAAAAATATAAATACAAAATAAAATATATTAGATATCTATATATTTGAAAACCCGATTGAGCAAAACCGCATGATATGTAAAATTGATGACGAAAATTTTGGTATAAATGTTGAATAATTCAGTTCAGGTTAGTTATAATTCGAAAACAAGTTAATGTGATATAATTCTAATTGTAAAAAATTTTTTTTTAGATATATAAACCACCACTAATGATAAAATAAAACCCAAATTACAAAATCACACAATATAATATCAAATATTTATTGAAAAAGATTATCATATGTTAATAATCAGACATCATACATGTTTCTTCATAAGAAGGAGCTGAGTCTGTTTTACCCTTCTCTTTGCGTATTCTGGCAATGGATTCGCTGTATGCAAGACGTTCTTCTTTCCAATTATAATATTTATCTTTCATCTTGCTTCCAATATCAAAAATATTTAATGTAAACAAATTTCTCCTTCCATGTCCAGACATTATATTGTCTCTTAGAAAAATCCAAATTACATATATAGTGTACAGAAAAGTTATTAGAGACCACAAATCAAAGCTCCATAAGAAAAAGCCCCAATTTGCAATTCTCTGCATCACTTGTATGACGCTGTCTGAAGGATTTATATTTGTTTCCGACATCTGCTTAATAGTATTCAACATTTGAGAATGGAGTCTAGTCTGTCTCATTAATTCTCCCATACCATTTTGTAGCAGGAGATTCTGGAGAGTGTAAATGTCAGTATAGTTATATATTGCTGCTTTAAATTTAACAAGTCCGGATCTGTAATGTCAAAGTCTTTTTATTGGAGGGTTGACCATTGCTTTGATCAATCCAGTTTTTCCCAAATATGTGTAAAATGTTTCTCCGAAATGTATCGGAACCTCATATGTAGTTTGGCAAGATGAAGGAGAAGATGCAGTGTAAATTATATTGTCATGTGGGTTCATAAAACCAATAAGTTTGTGTGAGCCATAACTATGGTTTAATGGGATACTTTCAGTGCACTCTTGCTGTGGAAGAAAAGTATATTCTTTTATAGGAATACAAGCCCATACTTGTAAAATGTGACCGCTTAAGGTAGCCATTATGTTGTCTTCTCCTAGCAGTACCCTAGCAACTTGAGTAGGTGCAGAATGAGCTAAGGCAACTAAATATCTTCGGACTTCCCTCATATCCATGCAAGCACTGTGACTAAGAGCTCTTGTCAGTTCCGCAATGTATTTCTCTATTTTCAATGATAAAGCCTGCAATTGTATGTTTAGTTCAGATCACACTAATATTGCATTACTACCATCCTTCTTTTTTAATCTCTGCTTTCTACCAAAGGGTGGAAACTTATCGCCATCTAGTAGTTAAGTAACTTCAACTCTTATTCCCTGATCACTTAGTTGTGGTCCAACCTTGAAAGGATAGACGTTAGTTAGTCCTATTAATTGATCATCACTTAAAAAATGTCCCTTTGTTGTAAAAGTTCCTGTCATTTGTTTCCATTCTAAATATTCTTCTGTTTCCCTTAGTAATATGTTTCCAGGTAATAACTTCCCCTTCTCATGTGGTACAATGGTCATCTTTATAATTGCAAGTAGAAACATCACCCAGAGGTTTTTCCAGAGGAGATCCATGAGTGTAATAGATCTTTCCCTTAGTCAAAAAGCAGTTGTCAGTTTTATATGTTTGATAGCCTCTATTAAAAACACACCAGCCTCTGCCAGGCCTTAAATAAACAACAGATTTCTGGTCGATTTCTGCTCATAAGATCCAAGGAGAACTCCAAACTCACATTCGCTTTTTGTTTGCCAAACGATGCATTCTTGTCTAGTCACTGGTAGATTCTTATTGTTTTCTCTGTCATAGAACTCGTCATAAAAGAAATTACATGAAGTTCCTTTTTCTAAATGTATCTTGGAACACTTCCAGGCATCATGCTCATGCTTTATTATGTTTGGGCGATAAAATTTTACTGTTGCATTAGGAAGCAATTGACCTGCTTTTTCTGAAGTAGGGCACTTGCATTCCATATTAAGGTAAATTGTTTGTTTATGGTCTTTCTGATTGCATAGCAAAGGAAATTCTGGATTATCAGGAGAATAGTTACTGTTTGGGTCAATAAATTTAAATTTTGGTTCAGATGAAATCATGAACAGCAAGAAGAGAAGATGACTAAACGAGACCATGCTTCTGCCTTAATACGATTAGGAAAACTCACATGGAAGTTTTGCATCTAACACTAAAACTTTATGATAATATACATTGTTTCAATTGATCTTGACCATAGCGGAACCTTTAATGTTTAATTTCCCTTTCAGCGTATCCACTCAAAACCATTTTGGTATGGTTTGTAATTTTCCCTCTATTTTCAAAAATAAACGTTCAGATATAAGCGAAACACTCCGGTGTCAAAAAGAGTTTTAACAAAATAGTTTTAACGCTCGCGCATGCATATAAATTCCTTCTGTTTAAAAGTTCTCTTGCCGCCTCCGTTGGGGACGCTAGTATATTGGCGATAACTAATTTAAAAATGCTATTCATTGCTTGACAAGTTGTTTTCATAGAGTGTTGGAAAGCTATTTTTAAAGATTGATCGTTTATAACCGCTAACGCCTGTAAACGGGCAGCTTCTAAATCAGACGTAATTAAACCTGTTTTCTTTCTAGTTAATTCCTTTTTTGCAATTCTGACATTTTTATAATTTCGATTTTTAATAATATTCACTTTAAGAAATGCTATACCCTGATCACTTAATATTAGTTTTTTATCTTCGCAATCAATCACTTGAATTGCTTTATTAGTGGTTAAGGCTAATTCATGATTATTTGATAGAAAACTTTTTCCTAAATTATGAAAATTCAAAGTTTTAAACGGTTTATATTCGCATTTTTCCTTCCATTGGGGTTCCCAAAATAAAAAATCTCCGTTTTCTAACAGGCATTTGCCTTTATGATAATCACAGTGATTGACTACTCCGGCAGCGGACTCCATATGCTGAAGTCAGTGTCGTTTATACACGTTAGTAGGTAAAGATAAGCATTTACAATACTAAATTCTAACCATTTACAACAATTCCACAACACTCCAGAATAGTGCCAATTTAATTTCCTAGTGGTTTGGTAAACACCACGTACTAGTTTAAGCTCCATATTTTCATATAATTTATGCTGAATCATTCGGGTACAAATATCTGCGCCAACTGCTAGGGTTTCTTTTGTTTCACGTTTTTCATGTTCATCACCAAAAAAATATTAAAATGGTTTAACCGTATGTTTTATCAATTTGCATTGCCAGGCCGATGTCTTATATTGAATCAAATTTCTTTTATACAACATTAATGTTAAATTTTTAAATTTAGTATTATTCTTGTAATTTGTAAAAAATTTTTGTTTTGTTTGGTTTTTTTTTTTTTTTGTTTTTTTTTTGGTTTTTGTTTTTTGTTTTTTTTTTGTTTTTTGTGTTTTTTTTTTTGTTTTTTTGTTTGTGTTTGTTTGTTTGTTTGTTGGTTTTTTGTGTGTTTTTTTTTTTTTTGTTTTGTTTGTGTTTTTTTTGTTTTTTTGTTTTTTTTTGATTTCTTTTTGCTTGTTATGTTTGGGTTTGTTTTGGGTGTTTTTTTATGCGTTTTTTGTTTTTGTTTGTTTTTTTGGGTTGTGGATGTTGTTAGTTTTCCTTGTCTTTGTGCTTCATTTCTATTTTGGACCCTTCATAATTAATATTTCCTCTTTTGATTTTGGTGTTGATTGGATTTGGTTGGAATTTGTTTGATTTGCTCTGTTTGATTGGATGATACCCCTCGGGGAAATTTTTGCCTGGATGTCTCTGTTTTTCGTTGTTTGGGAGATTTTTGCGATGTCTATATTTTTTTATCTCTGTTGAATTTATGGATTGGTTTTTTTTTGCTTTGATTGAGGAATGCTTTATGGATTGGAGTGCTGTCGACTATTTTTCCTCGCTGGAACTCATAATAGATTCTTCTTTCTTCTGTTTGCTATCCCTTTTTTTTGTTGTTCGTTTTGCCTCTTTTTCCAGTTCTTTTTTTATTGTTCGTTTTTGCCTTCCTTATCGACTTACTTGTTTGCCCCGCCCTCTGTGCTATTTTTCTTCTTTTTGACTGTCCTCTTCCGTTATTTGCGCAGCTACTCTTCGTTCCTCCATTCTCTACGCTCGTGCGCTTGACGACCGAATATTTTTTTGTATTCTATGCCGCGCTGCTTTTTTTTTTTCTTTTTTCCTTCTGTTTTTTTGCTTTTGTGCTTTGCTTTTCCCGTTCTCTTTTCTCCAGTATTACTAAAGAACTAAACTTTTATATTGGGTTATTCCAATTTACCTCTGTTCGTTCGGACGTCTCTTCCTTCTTTGTTGTTTATCTCTTCGCCATTTTTTTTTTGTTGTGTTCTGCTCTGTATGTGCTTTTGTTTCGTTTTTGTTTTTTTTCGTGAGCGTGCGATTTAGCCCTGCTGGGGTCGTTTTATCTGGTCCTTTATTTTTTGTCGTATGGCGTGGAGAGTTTGACTCGCCTATAGCCGTCTGCCTCTTTGTCTTTGGTTCTCCGTTTTCCCGTTCTTTTTTGTTGCCTTTGGAGCCTTGGTCTTGAATCCCGAATGTTTAGAACTTGATTGATTTATTAGTCCCCTCGTGTACCGTACCGTTCCCATATACTTATTTTTGTCTTTGGTTTTTTGTTTTCCGTTGTTTTTTTCGTACTCCGACCTTTTTTTATTCCCGGGATGCCGTTTTTTGCTCTTTCCGATTGCCCTGTTTTTCGGAACCTTTTCTTGAGCTCGTCGCGGTCTGGAAGTTGCTCCCTGCATCCTTTCTTCTCCTTCGACTTCCTCCTTTCCTTTTCTCTTCTTCTTTTTTTTCTTTTCTCGCGTTGCGTTTCCCTTAAGAAGCTACATACCCTCCCGTTGTTCCCCCTTTCTTTTATTTAGCGTTTTCTTGATTGGTTATCTGAGCTACGAAGATTTGGTGGTGTGATTCTCCTTCCTCCAAGGAATGCTATACTTTCTGCTAGCTTGACCCTGCACCTGTCAGCACTGTTGCGATTATTGGTTTTTTTTTTCTTGGACTATCGTTCTGGCCGATGACCTTTGCAAGATAATACAAGGCATAATTATTTGTTATACGATGCAGCCTCCTCTCCCCTTATTTGGGCTTGTGCTCTTCGCATGCCAAAGAAAATTTGAAAGAATGAAGGATTTTTTTGTCAGATTAAAAATATTGAAAGAATGCATAAAGAATATATAATTATTAAAATAAAGAATATTTAATAATAAATAAAAAATAATATGCGACTATAAAAAGTGAAAACCATACGTTGTAAAAAATTTTTTTTACTAACCTAATCAAAATTAAATGAACATGTTTACATATATTTTTTTATTTATATTTAAATTTTTTTTGACCACAAAAACTGCATAGATATTTTCTAAATATCTTGGATTTTTTTAGGTAACATTAAAAATAAATGTAATATATACAAAGTTTCCTTTTTAAAAAAAAATTAATAGTGGGAATTAGTATCAAAAATTGAAAACAGTGCGAGAATTTACATATTAATATTTAAAAGAACAAACAATGTTTCTTAAACACATATTGAAACAAAAACATTCAAAACAAAAACTTTAACACAAAACACACATTAAAGAAAAACAAAACAATCTAAAACGAATAAAAAAATATATTAATAAGAAGTATGACAGGTTGGGCTGAACAAAATATCAAAGAAAGAGAAAAAAAATAATAAATTTGTTGCACTAATAAAAAACGGATTGACCAGGATTTTAGATGGGTTTTGTTTGACGTTTTACATCAGAAACTGCCATTGTTGAACGGCGAGCCACTGGTTTGGTGGAAATAGGAACAGGTTCCACCTTGACTGTCTTGTTGACCGCGGCGGAAGGTATCGGTTCCAAACCGTAAAGATGGTTTAGATAGAAGTGGGCATTCGTTAAAAGACCACGACCTTTGTAATTTTCAATCAATTGAATGAATTATGGACTTCCTTGCAGTGTTTCGGAATCGCCAACTATGAACATGGCACTGCGGGTCCTTGTTAACGCGACGTTCGCTGGATTATCGTTCTTGATAAAGCCCACGGCACCTTGGCATCCGAAGGTCGCTAAAATTGTTATTTCAGCCATTTACGACGCCAGTTTTCTGAATGTCTAAAGCTTTGCGCAAATTGGCTTGATCCCTGCAAAAAGTCAGAATCGTAATAGAGTTGGGATTTACTCCTCGTTTTTCAATTAAACAGGACACAAGATCCCTTATGTATTCAGTTTACGGTTCGTTTTTCATAGAAGAACTTCCAGGCTTTCTGTATTCGTGGTCTTGTAAATGTAAGAATAAGGTGCTTTCACCTCGGTTGGAAATGGCCAGGTTTTTCTCAAAAAGATTTCGAAGAGCGCATGTTGATGCCGCTCTTAATTTTTTGCTAACAGAAATTTTTTGTTAACAGAAATTATTGTTAGATTTGTCCATAACTTCTAAGGAATTATTAATTGACCAGTACGGAAGCCTATATTGTCTTTTAACGCATTACAGTAGTTAGTAAAATGATTACGAAAAAATTTTAGAATTTCACTTAGCAAAATTGAAACAGTTTTATACTACATCTACTAGCTTCTGAAATATGTCGAAATTTAATTGGCTTTTATGAAATTTAGCTATGCTAAAAAAGAAGAGGTTGCTTTTTGGAATTTTCACTTAAACCGTTTCCTTCAAGATGTAATGGTGAACTTTTTATTTTGTTAACGCCTAAAGGATGAGTAAAGTTCTTTTAGTTGGGAATTTTCAAAACATGTTCCGCATTTGTTAGCAAGGTATTTATCACTCCATATCCAGCGATAATATGCCGTGAGAATATCTCGCAAATTGTTTTAGCTGTGAGGTCAGAAATTGCAAAGGCTTCTATCCATCTCGTTAAGCTTCTGTTAGGAATAAATGTTTGTTTCCTTGTTTACTTTTATTTAGAGGCCCAATTGTATCAGCTGTGAATCTGGAAGATTTTGAAACGGAAGGCAATGATTTTAATGCGGCCCGTGGTTTTGGAATGACTCTTTTCTGGTAGCGTAAGAATCGCAGATTTTTATGTGATGGTTGACGTCTTCTTTTATTTCTGGCCACCAAAAGTTTTCTCTAATACGTTTTTCTGTTTTTCCTTTGCCAAAATGTCCATTTAGAATATTATTATGGTGTTGATCGAGTATTAATTGTCTATGTGACGCTGGGACCACCAATTGTTGTAATGTATTTGCTTAACGATCTGTAGTGCAGTGGAAAAAGTTTCTTATCCTTTAAGCTAAAGTTGTTAGCTTGACTCACTACTATGGCAGCTTCTTGGCTGTTTGTGCTAAAATTTTGTTTGCAAGGTAATCAATAAGTAATTGTGATTCGGGATCGTCATATTGAGCTTTTTCTAATGTTTTCAGAAGTTTGATATCCGGTTTCTCCAGTCCTAGTGCGGAAATTGGAAAAGATTGATTAGGATTAATTTCAATAACAGTTTGTCCATGGGTGTGTAATCTTGATAATGCATCCGGGTTTGTTTGTTTTGAACCTTGTTTATATTTAACGTTAAAATCAATCAGTATCCATTAGCAACATTGTCCAGCGTTGTAATTTTAATTTTAAGTGTGATGTAGTTCAAAGCCATTCTAAAGCTTTATGATCGCTAATTAAAGTACAGTTGGCTTTGTAGAGGTAAGTTGAAAAGGTTTTGACTGCAAGCTGCTTCACATTCTGTTATATGCCAAAGATGTTCTCGCGGGTTCATTGTTCTGCTTGCGCATGCTATAAAATGTTCTTTCCCGTCATCTCCGATTTGAGATAGTACTGCTCCAAACTGATATCCGCTAGCGTCTACGTGAAGTAAAAACTTTTTTCTGGTTGTGGAAAAGCCAGTATAGGTGCTGTTGTTAATCGGTGTTTAAGTTCGCAGAAAGCCTTTTTTTGTTCCGCACCCCAATTAAAATTATTTTTTATGTAGTAGTTTTGTAAGTGGGTTTGCAATTTTTGCAAAGTCCTTAATATGTGAGTGATAGTAGGAAGCAAAGCCTAAGAAGGATTTTACTTCTTTTTGTGTTTTCGGTGGGTGCATTTTTTCTATTGCGGCAACTTTATTAGGGTTCATTTTAATTCGGTTTTCTGAAACAACATATCCCAAATAGTTTACTTCTGCTTTTCCAAAAGAACATTTTGTTGGATTAAGCTTTAATTCATAGTTTTTTAATCGATGAAAATTTTTTGTAGATCGGCTAGGTGAGTTCAAAAGTCAGAGAAGAACCTAAAAGTTCATTTATATAGTTCAGACAATTTTGGCATTGCAAACGACTTAAGACAATTTCCATTAGTCTTAAAAACAATTCGTCGGCATTTTTGATACCAAATGGCATTTGTTTAAATTCATAAAACCCCATTCCCAGAACGATAAAAGATGTTTTTTCTTGTGATTCGCGATGGAGATGAATTTGCAAGTAAGCTTATTGGAGATCGCAGGAACTAAAATATTTAGTTCCGTGCAATGAATCCAGTATGTCTATTGTGTTTTTATGTGGGTAGACATTGGATTTAGTTACTTTGTTCAGCTGTCGGAAATCGAAACAAAATCTTAGTCCTCCATCTTTTTTTGTAGCGCCACTACGCCTGAACACCATGGGCTACAGCTTTCCGTAATCACCCCGCTTTTTAGCATTTTTTCCACTTCTTTTTGAACTTCTTCTCTCTTTTATAATGGTATTCTGTATGGTCTTGTTTTGAATGACGCGCGTCTTCTGTATCAATATAATGTCCAAAGGCATCTGTTTTTCTCAAATTTGTGTCAGTATTAGCAAAAAGATCTTGATATTCTTTTATAACTTGTAGTGGTTGGCTTTTTTCTTTTTCAGTAAAAATACTTTGTGAAAGGTCAATTTAAGGCAGCTAAATTCCGCGCGGGTGTTAACTTTTCACTGTTTGCTGATTTTAAGATTGATTTTGGTGTTTGAGTGTCTTTACATAACTCTTCTGTTGCTTTCATTTTAGCTTTCATAGGTTTGTTAGATAAAGGTGGTATAAATGCAATAACTGTTTCACTTGGAGGAGCTAGTTGAATTAGTCATGTTCCTGAATAAATTATTAACGGTTTATGTGAGCTGTTTAAGATTTTCAATGGGATTGTTTGATCTATAGGTTTCAAATCGTTGTAAACTGTCCTTGTAAAGGCTCAAACATGCATTCGGTTAAATCAAAAGTTCGCGGTAGTTCATTCGATTTTATAGGGAATACACATTCTGATTGTGGTGGTATTGTGAAACTCGCTGCAGGTCTTAAGTAAAAAATAGGGTTGAGGTTATCAGAAGAAGCAGGCGTATTGAATTTGACTGGACCACTCTGTTGATTTTATTGTTTGTTTAAAATCGATTGTACTAGGTCCCAAACGGCTGATAACGTCAGTTCCAAGTATACAATCTACATCTGCAAATTCATTGTCCGTTATGTGAAAAATAGTTTATTTTTTGTTTTCCAATTTGTAGGTTAGCTGATAGTCGCGGTTAGTTAATTATGGTTGGCGCCGCGCCAATCATAATTAGAATGTGGGTAAATTTTGAGATTCATGTTCATCTATGTCTTCTTCTTATTATTCTAACGCTCAGTTCTTAAAATCGATATTCTTCCTTTGTTACTGATAGATCAAAAATAAACATGGGCTCTTTGGAAAGAAAAAAGCCAACCACTACAAGTTATAAAAGAATATCAAGATCTTTTTGCTAATACTGACACAAATTTGAGAAAAAACAGATGCCTTTGAACATTATATTGATGCAGAAGACGCCCGTCATTCAAAACAAGACCATACAGAATACCATTAGAAATGAGAGAAGAAGTTCAAAAAGAAGTGGAAAAAATGCTAAAAAGCGGGGTGATTACGGAAAGCTGTAGCCCATGGTGTTCAGGCGTAGTGGCGCCACAAAAAAAAGATGGAGGACTAAGATTTTGTTTCGATTTCCGACAGCTGAACAAAGTAACTAAATCCAATGTCTACCCACATAAAAACACAATAGACATACTGGATTCATTGCACGGAACTAAATATTTTAGTTCCTGCGATCCTCAATAAGCTTACTTGCAAATTCATCTCCATCGCGAATCACAAGAAAAAACAGCTTTCATCGTTCTGGGAATGGGGTTTTATGAATTTAAACAAATGCCATTTGGTATCAAAAATACCGACGAATTGTTTTTAAGACTAATGGAAATTGTCTTAAGTGGTTTGCAATGCCAAAATTGTCTGAACTATATAAATGAACTTTTAGGTTCTTCTCTGACTTTTGAACTCACCTAGCCGATCTACAAAAAATTTTCATCGATTAAAAAACTATGAATTAAAGCTTAATCCAACAAAATGTTCTTTTGGAAAAGCAGAAGTAAACTATTTGGAATATGTTGTTTCAGAAAACCGAATTAAAATGAACCCTAATAAAGTTGCCGCAATAGAAAAAATGCACCCACCGAAAACACAAAAAGAAGTAAAATCCTTCTTAGGCTTTGCTTCCTACTATCACTCACATATTAAGGACTTTGCAAAAATTGCAAACCCACTTACAAAACTACTACATAAAAAAATAATTTTAATTGGGGTGCGGAACAAAAAAAGGCTTTCTGCGAACTTAAACACCGATTAACAACATCCTGATATCCTGGCTTTTCCATAACCAGAAAAAAGTTTTTACTTCACGTAGACGCTAGCGGATATCAGTTTGGAGCAGTACTATCTCAAATTGGAGATGACGGGAAAGAACATTTTATAGCATGCGCAAGCAGAACAATGAACCCGCGAGAACATCTTTGGCATATAACAGAATGTGAAGCAGCAGCCCTAGTTTTTGCAGTCAAAACCTTTTCAACTTACCTCTACAAAGCCAACTGTACTTTAATTAGCGATCGTAAAGCTTTAGAATGGCTTTGAACTACATCACACTTAAAATTAAAATTACAACGCTGGACAATGTTGCTAATGGATACTGATTGATTTTAACGTTAAATATAAACAAGGTTCAAAACAAACAAACCCGGATGCATTATCAAAATTACACACCCATGGACAAACTGTTATTGAAATTAATCCTAATCAATCTTTTCCAATTTCCGCACTAGGACTGGAGAAACCGGATATCAAACTTCTGAAAACATTAGAAAAAGCTCAATATGACGATCCCGAATCACAATTACTTATTGATTACCTTGCAAACAAAATTTTAGCACAAACAGCCAAGAAGCTGCCATAGTAGTAAGTCAAGCTAAAAACTTTAGCTTAAAGGATAGGAAACTTTTTCCACTGCACTACAAATCGTTAAGCAAATACATTACAACAATTGGTGGTCCCAGCGTCACATAGACAATTAATACTCGATCAACACCATAATAATATTCTAAATGGACATTTTGGCACAGGAAAAACAGAAAAACGTATTAGAGAAAACTTTTGGTGGCCAGAAATAAAAGAAGACGTCAACCATCACATAAAAATCTGCGATTCTTGCGCTACCAGAAAAGAATCATTCCAAAACCACGGGCCGCATTAAAATCATTGCCTTCCGTTTCAAAATCTTCCAGATTCACAGCTGATACAATTGGGCCTCTAAATAAAATTAAACAAGGAAACAAACATTTATTCCTAACAGAAAGCTTAACGAGATGGATAGAAGCCTTTGCAATTTCTGACCTCACAGCTAAGACAATTTGCGAGATATTCTCACGGCATATTATCGCTGGATATGGAGTGATAAATACCTTGCTAACAAATGCGGAACATGTTTTGAAAATTCCCAACTAAAAGAACTTTACTCATCCTTAGGCGTTAACAAAATAAAAAGTTCACCATTACATCTTGAAGGAAACGGTTTAAGTGAAAATTCCAAAAAGCAACCTCTTCTTTTTAGCATAGCTAAATTTCATAAAAGCCAATTAAATTTCGACATATTTCAGAAGCTAGTAGATGTAGTACTAAAACTGTTTCAATTTTGCTAAGCAAAATTCTAAAATTTTTTCTTAATCATTTTACTAACTACTGTAATGCGTTAAAAGACAATATAGGCTTCACGTACTGGTCAATTAATAATTCCTTAGAAGTTATGGACAAATCTAACAATAATTTCTGTCAAAAAATTTCTGTTAGCAAAAAATTAAGAGCGGCATCAACATGCGCTCTTCGAAATCTTTTTGAGAAAAACCTGGCCATTTCCAACCGAGGTGAAAGCACCTTATTCTTACATTTACAAGACCACGAATACAGAAAGCCTGGAAGTTCTTCTATGAAAAACGAACCGTTTAAACTGAATACATAAGGGATCTTGTGTCCTGTTTAATTGAAAAACGAGGAGTAAATCCCAACTCCATTACGATTCTGACTTTTTGCAGGGATCAAGCCAATTTGCGCAAAGCTTTAGACATTCAGAAAACTGGCGTCGTAAATGGCTGAAATAACAATTTTAGCGACCTTCGGATGCCAAGGTGCCGTGGGCTTTATCAAGAACGATAATCCAGCGAACGTCGCGTTAACAAGGGCCCGCAGTGCCATGTTCATAGTTGACGATTCCGAAACACTGCAACGAAGTCCATAATTCATTCAATTGATTGAAAATTACAAAGGTCGTGGTCTTTTAACGAACGCCCACTTCTATCTAAACCATCTTTACGGTTTGGAACCGATACCTTCCGCCGCGGTCAACAAGACAGTCAAGGTGGAACCTGTTCCTATTTCCACCAAACAAGTGGCTGGCCGTTCAACAATGGCAGTTTCTGATGTAAAACGTCAAACAAAACCCATCTAAAATCCTGGTCAATCCGTTTTTTATTAGTGCAACAAATTTATTATTATTTTTTTATTTTTTTTTCTCTTTCTTTGATATTTTGTTCAGCCCAACCTGTCATACTTCTTATTAATATATTTTTTTATTCGTTTTAGATTGTTTTGTTTTTCTTTAATGTGTGTTTTGTGTTAAAGTTTTTGTTTTGAATGTTTTTGTTTCAATATGCGTTTAAGAAACATTGTTTGTTCTTTTAAATATTAATATGTAAATTCTCGCACTGTTTTCAATTTTTGATACTAATTCCCACTATTAATTTTTTTTTAAAAGGAAACTTTGTATATATTAAATTTATTTTTAATGTTACCTAAAACAATCCAAGGTATTTAGAAATTATCTATGCAGTTTTTGTGGTCAAAAAAAATTTAAATATAAATAAAAAAATATATGTAAACATGTTCATTTAATTTTGATTAGGTTAGTAAAAAAAATTTTTTACAAAATTTTTTACAAATTACAAGAATAATACTAAATTTAAAAATTTAACATTAATGTTGTATAAAAGAAATTTGATTCAATATAAGACATCGGCCTGGCA
Source organism: Microlaimidae sp. YZB2_3 (assembly GCA_030248175.1). Lineage (NCBI taxonomy): Eukaryota > Metazoa > Nematoda > Chromadorea > Desmodorida > Microlaimidae > Microlaimidae sp. YZB2_3. Next base: position 5,178 of record JASAMX010005039.1, on the reverse strand, counting down.
ATGCAAATTGATAAAACATACGGTTAAACCATTTGAATATTTTTTTGGTGATGAACATGAAAAACGTGAAACAAAAGAAACCCTAGCAGTTGGCGCAGATATTTGTACCCGAATGATTCAGCATAAATTATATGAAAATACGGAGCTTAAACTAGTACGTGGTGTTTACCAAACCACTAGGAAATTAAATTGGCACTATTCTGGAGTGTTGTGGAATTGTTGTAAATGGTTAGAATTTAGTATTGTAAATGCTTATCTTTACCTACTAACGTGTATAAACGACACTGACTTCAGCATATGGAGTCCGCTGCCGGAGTAGTCAATCACTGTGATTATCATAAAGGCAAATGCCTGTTAGAAAATGGAGATTTTTTATTTTGGGAACCCCAATGGAAGGAAAAATGCGAATATAAACCGTTTAAAACTTTGAATTTTCATAATTTAGGAAAAAGTTTTCTATCAAATAATCATGAATTAGCCTTAACCACTAATAAAGCAATTCAAGTGATTGATTGCGAAGATAAAAAACTAATATTAAGTGATCAGGGTATAGCATTTCTTAAAGTGAATATTATTAAAAATCGAAATTATAAAAATGTCAGAATTGCAAAAAAGGAATTAACTAGAAAGAAAACAGGTTTAATTACGTCTGATTAGAAGCTGCCCGTTTACAGGCGTTAGCGGTTATAAACGATCAATCTTTAAAAATAGCTTTCCAACACTCTATGAAAACAACTTGTCAAGCAATGAATAGCATTTTTAAATTAGTTATCGCCAATATATTAGCGTCCCCAACGGAGGCGGCAAGAGAACTTTTAAACAGAAGGAATTTATATGCACGCGCGAGCGTTAAAAATATTTTGTTAAAACTCTTTTTGACACCGGAGCAAGTGTTTCGCTTATATCTGAACGTTTATTTTTGAAAATAGAGGGAAAATTACAAACCATACCAAAATGGTTTTGAGTGGATACGCTGAAAGGGAAATTAAACATTAAAGGTTTCGCTATGGTCAAGATCAATTTAAACAATGTATATTATCATAAAGTTTTAGTGTTAGATGCAAAACTTCCCGGTGAGTTTTCCTAATCGTATTAAGGCAGAAGCATGGTCTCGTTTAGTCATCTTCTCTTCTTGCTGTCCATTATTTCATCTGAACCAAAATTTGAATTTATTGACCCAAACAGTAACTATTCTCCTGATAATCCAGAATTTCCTTTGCTATGCAATCAGAAAGAGCATAAACAAACAATTTAACTTAATATGGAATGCAAGTGCCCTACTTCAGAAAAAGCAGGTCAATTGCTTCCCAATGCTACAGTAAAATTTTATCGCCCAAACATAATAAAGCATGAGCATGATGCCTGGAAGTGTTCCAAGATACATTTGGAAAAATGAACTGCATGTAATTTCTTTTATGACGAGTTCTATGACAGAGAAAACAATAAGAATCTACCAGTGACTAGACAAATGCATCGTTTGGCAAACAAAAAGCGAATGTGAGTTTGGAGTTCTCCTTGGATCTTATGAGCAGAAATCGACCAGAAATCTGTTGTTTATTTAAGGCCTGGCAGAGGCTGGTGTGTTTTTAATAAAGCTATCAAACATATAAAACTGACAACTGCTTTTTGACTAAGGGAAAGATCTATTACACTCATGGATCTCCTCTGGAAAAATCTCTGGGTGATGTTTCTACTTGCAATTATAAAGATGACCATTGTACCACATGGGAAGGGGAAGTTATTACCTGGAAACATGTTACTAAGGGAAACAGAAGAATATTTAGAATGGAAACAAATGACAGGAACTTTTACAACAAAGGGACATTTTTTAAGTGATGATCAATTAATAGGACTAACTAACGTCTATCCTTTCAAGGTTGGACCACAACTTAGTGATCAGGGAATAAGAGTTGAAGTTACTTAACTACTAGATGGCGATAAGTTTCCGTCTTTTGGTAGAAAGCAGAGATTAAAAAAGAAGGATGGTAGTAATGCAATATTAGTGTGATCTGAACTAAACATACAATTGCAGGCTTTATCATTGAAAATAGAGAAATACATTGCGGAACTGACAAGAGCTCTTAGTCACAGTGCTTGCATGGATATGAGGGAAGTCCAAAGATATTTAGTTGCCTTAGCTCATTCTGCACCTACTCAAGTTGCTAGGGTACTGCTAGGAGAAGACAACATAATGGCTACCTTAAACGGTCACATTTTACAAGTATGGGCTTGTATTCCTATGAAAAAATATACTTTTCTTCCACAGCAAGAGTGCACTGAAAGTATCCCATTAAACCATAGTTATGGCTCACACAAACTTATTGGTTTTATGAACCCACAGGACAATATAATTTACACTGCATCTTCTCCTTCATCTTGCCAAACTACATATGAGGTTCCGATACATTTCGTAGAAACATTTTACACATATTTGGGAAAAACTGGATTGATCAAAGCAATGGTCAACCCTCCAATAAAAAGACTTTAACATTACAGATCCGGACTTGTTAAATTTAAAGCAGCAATATATAACTATACTGACATTTACACTCTCCAGAATCTCCTGCTACAAAATGGTATGGGAGAATTAATGAGACAGACTAGACTCCATTCTCAAATGTTGAATACTATTAAGCAGATGTCGGGAACAAATATCAATCCTTCAGACAGCGTCATACAAGTGATACAGAGAATTGCAAATTGGGGCTTTTTCTTATGGAGCTTTGATTTGTGGTCTCTAATAACTTTTCTGTACACTATATATATAATTTGGATTTTTCTAAGAGACAATATAATGTCTGGACATGGAAGGAGAAATTTGTTTACATTAAATATTTTTGATATTGGAAGCAAGATGAAAAATAAATATCCTAATTGGAAAGAAGAGCGTCTTGCATACAGCGAATCCATTGCCAGAATACGCAAAGAGAAGGGTAAAACAGACTCAGCTCCTTCTTATGAAGAAACATGTATGATGTCTGATTATTAACATATGATAATCTTTTTCAATAAATATTTGATATTATATTGTGTGATTTTGTAATTTGGGTTTTATTTTATCATTAGTGGTGGTTTATATATCTAAAAAAATTTTTTTTACAATTAGAATTATGTCACATTAACTTGTTTTCGAATTATAACTAACCTAAACTGAATTATTCAACATTTATACCAAAATTTTCGTCATCAATTTTACATATCATGCGGTTTTGCTCAATCGGGTTTTTAAATATATAGATATCTAATATATTTTATTTTGTATTTATATTTTTCTATTTCAATTTTTTGTTGCTGGTAAATTATGTGTAAGATTATTAACAAATAATAATAAAAAAAATATCCCTTTTATTATTTATTGTCATGATTAAAATTAGATGCCCAATCGAAATGCTTTTCTAATAAAAAAATTTTTGTGAACAACAACATTCCAACAAAATGTTTAGAATTTATAAAAAAACGGGCTATATTTCAAAATAGCAGCACAATTAAGCTTTTATTAATTATTTTAAATTTAAACTATAACTGACAATTAAAATTAAAAAGTTGTTAGTGTTTAAAAAACAAAATATTTAATAAACCATGTTTTGGGCAGTTAATATTATGTGTTCGCCCTCTTTTTACATCCTGTTTAAAAAATTAGCCATCCTATAATACCTCTAAACCCTAAAACCCCCCAGAACTTGAGCAAACAAAACGAAAAGCGGCTGTGGTCTAACCCAGATCTTTTCTTTATTCCGCTTCCCAAAAGCGCGGGTTACTTTATTGTGCACATGTGCAGATTAGTCATCACATCCCCAAAGGACGGGCATGAAAAACAACCTTTATTTTTGCTCCGGACTGTATATCAATGAAATTGCAAACGCGAACTGGAAGATTAACTTATGTATGCGATGGTGGAAGTTACAACTACAACCATAAATGAAGACGAAATTTTTTCTATATGTTTCTCTGTGTAACGAATAACCATTTGTTTATCGCCACCCTCTAATGCTTTTTTTCATAACTGAGCAATTTTTTGTTCCTCTCTTTGTTCCTCAATCAATGAGGGCCTAACAAACACCCTTTTATAGTGATCAACATTTTTAAAATTTCCTGCAGAACGAATCAAATTGTTCTGAATCTTTTTGGAAGCTAACCTAATTTTCACCAATCTAGGATAAGTAGGGTTAATTATACCTAACTAAAAATGTTTGTAAATAGATATTTTTTTGGCATCATTGTTTAATGTATCAACAAAATGCCTAATTGATTCCTGCTCTTTTTCTGGAGTCAGGGTTTCTTCCAATCCTGAAACCACGAGCATTGTGGAATGCTCCTTTCCCGCTTCCCACTTATCCATTCGTTCCAATATTAAAGGTAAAGGCCCGTTCACACTTATGCACAATGCACGATGCACAATGCACAATGCATTATTGGACTTGGAACGGCGTTCCAAGTTTTGTGCGAGTAGCAGTTCGCTTCAAAAATTTTTACATACTTTTTTCGCAAAGTACGTACGTTGAGAACTCTTCTGCTTAAAAAACGAATCAAATAATAAATATTCTTGAACAAACGACTTCACATTTCATAATACATAAAATTTAAATCATATTTTTGTGTTTACACAAATATAAAACATAATTCTATGGAAAAATAAATACAAAAAGAGTGATTTTAGAACTATATTTTGGCTTTTTTAGCTTCGTTGACTAATAATCAGGATTGTTTATCTCAAAATCGGTCAATTTGAGTTTTTTGTCAACTTGGATTTGCAGCAACGCTATTCTTTGTAAGGTTTCGTTTTTTAATAAGAGAAACAAGCATTTTAAACCGTATTTAACAATAATTTTGGCTGAAAATTCGTTTTAATACAATATGCATTGTGTGTAAATGTGAACAGGTACTATAATGCATTGTGCATCGTGCATTGTGCATCGTGCATTGTGCATTGTGCGTAAGTGTGAACGGGCCTTAAAAGCCTGCCAAATATCTCTTCGCAAACGTGGCTGTTCAAATCTGGATTAAAATGTTGATTTGCTTCCAGCTTGTCAATACAACTTGACACTTCGGCTTTTTCTTCTTTCCAAATATTTTTTTTCTAATTGTTCAATTTGTTTTTTTAAGCACTCATTTTCCCTTTCTAAATCCTCCTTTTTAATCATATTTATCAACAAAAATGCAGTAATTTACAAGTTTTTA